>VZRW01007056.1:1849-79252 GCA_013398125.1 Aegotheles bennettii | reverse complement strand
GGGGGTCCGGTCCGCGGCGCCGGACGGGCGGTCCGGGCCCGGCGGCTGCACATGAGCGCTCCTGAACGCGTGTGCCTGGCGCAGCCCGGGATCCCGCACGTGTGCACCGCGCCTGCGTCCCTGCCAGCGCTCCTCGGCCTGAGGTATCAGAGCCCTTTAGGAGGCTTTGTTTAACAGAATCACAGAATGTTAGGGTTGGAAGAGACCTCGAAAGATCATCTAGTCCAACCCCTCTGCTAGAGCAGGACAACCCAGAGCAGGTCACACAGGAATGCATCCAGGCGGGTTTTGAATGTCTCCAGAGAAGGAGACTCCACAGCCTCTCTGGGCAGCCTGTTCCAGTGCTCCGTCACTCTTACAGGGAAAAAGTTCTTCATTATGTTCACCCAGAACCTCCTATGTTCCAGATGGCACCCATTCCCCCTTGTCCTGTCACTGGACATCACTGAGAAGAGCCTGTCTCCATCCTCCTGACACTCACCCTTTACATATTTATAAACATTAACGAAGTCACCCCTCAATCTCCTTCAAGCTAAAGAGCCCCAGCTCCCTCAGCCTCTCCTCATAAGGGAGATGTTCCACCCCCTTAGTCATCTTTGTGGCTCTAACCCCACTTCAGAGCACTCCTGGAAGAGACCAGAACTGGTAGTGCAAAGGGGAAAGGATCTTCAGGCTCAAAGGGCTGCAGTTAAGCAAATAGATCTGTGTTTAAATCTCAGTGCAATGCAGACTTAGACCCCCTGCTCTGCAACTGTGTGTGACTTCTTTGCCGTGACCATTGCTGGCTCCCTTGGGTCTGATGGGAACCCTTTTGCGGTGGTGAAGTGTGTGCATGCATACATGTGTGGTTTGTGCTTGCAGCATGAGGAGCCTTGACTTTGTGTACAGCTATGTAAATGCTACCCACCTCTTCAAAGCTAAGCACACGTGTGAGGCTTAGAAAGCTCAAGCTCACAGATGCACAGGCTACAAAAGTGTTGGACACGTGTATCTCCCTCTGCAGGAAACCGGGACGTTCGCTGGGCTTCCCATGACTTGGGTTTACTTGGTTTTGAACATCTCACCTTAAGGTTCAGCCATGTATTAACATACATGGCTTTCCATTCTTTCACTCTGATCAGAATGCTGGGGCTAGCAGAAAGGGGATTTTTCTTTCTTCAATGAAGAATGTTATTTTTCTTCAGCCTTGCATAAAATTCATCAATATTATCAGAGCACTCTTTCTCCAGAAAGATATCTCAGGACATGCTTCTTAAAAACAGCTTCACCAGCATTCTTATCAGCATCAGTTACATGATCCTGATAATTTTTTTTCATTTGCTAAAAGCTGGGCTTCTAGTAAGGAGTGCAATTTTCAGGAAAAAATACTCTGGAAAATTGCTTCAATAAAATGTCAATTCACTTTGTTCATATAAAAGATTAAGAATAATAATAAAAATGTGGATAACATTTTAATTTCAAATGCTGCCAAAACCACTAGCTTTTGAATTTCACATTTTTCCCTGTGACTTTACCCTCTTCCTTTTTACTAACGTGCTCCACTGCTGTGCTAGGAGCTGTGCAAATGTACGGGAAAATACCCTGAAGGATTTACAACCAAAAAACCAAGTCGAAGACAGGTGAAGGGTACGGGCTTACTGGACCAGTACGGTTGAAACTTGGTTTGTGAGAAGCATGAAATTCAACAAAAAGATAAAAATGGTTTTGGCAAGAGCTAATGTCAGTCACACAAGTGTCTGGAGGAAGTTAGAGAGCACTCTGTAAGGCAAGGCTGCCTGAAGTCACCTCGTTCTCCACAAATTACTCTCTGCCCATGTTTTTACTTCTCTCCTAGCTGCAACAGAAGAGCTTAAATGCTTCTGGGGGTTGTTTGTTTGTTTGTTTCTGTCCCTGTTGCAGCCTGTCTCATCTAGGCCCAAATACTGGGATCCCTCAGGCTCTTCCTGTGCTCTGTGCTCTGTGGGCTCCCACCCCAGGGCACTCTCCTCTCCTCTCTGCTCCTTCCCAGTGCAAGACCATTCCTGGCCCTGACTCCTTGCGAGAGCCGCACTCTCCAGGGGGGCATCACAACGTGTCCCCCTCTGCAGTTACCTCCAGCCCCATCACCTGCTTTGTTATCCCACCGAGGTCCCATGACCAGCGCTGCCCTTTGATTGCTTCCCCTCTCCCTCCAATCTGGCAGCACGTTTTTGGAGACTGTGTACTCCTTATCTTCCTCTCTGCCTGGACCACGGGAATGCTTGAAATTTTTTTTTGCCTTGTAAGTGGGAAACCCCCAAGAAATCTTTCTCCAGAGATCAGACATTAGAAGGGCATTGATTTCCACATGCTAGCAAGCATTGAGGATCTTCAAAGGAATCTAGACAAGACGCCACTGATAGGCCTCAGAGTGTCTTGCACATCCCACTCCCTCAGTCAGTCTGAGTCTTGGGGCTTTCTGCGGCGACTCAGCATAGCAGGTTGTGATGAGAAAGTGGAATTGGAATTCAGGAGAAGCTGCTGCTGGATCAAACTTATCGACTTCAGCTTATTTGTTTAGTGCTTCAGGCTATTTTTTAGGTGACAGAAAATGAAGAAAGTGTACTTTCCTGTGTCTTTTATTGGTAAGTAAGGGAAACATACATGATCTTCTGTATTTAGTAACATCTGCGTTGGTTTCTCTTTTAAAAAGATTGGTTTAGGGTAGGAAATCTTCTTTCCTTTTTCAGACTTTCCTTTCCTTGCCACAAAGCATACCTGGAGAGCAGGGCAGATAGTGAGCTGCCTCTTTACCTATTGGAGCCAATTAGCAGAAGTTGCTACACACAGCTGTTCTAGCCAGCGTGGTGGTTTCCCAGGGCTTGTTTTCCTTGTCTTTGAATATGGAGTCAGGAGGCAAAAAAACAAGCTGGCTTTCTTACCCCTTCCCACCTGATGCACCTCAAGGTGACAGAGAATGCCCCAAAGACAGGGGTCCCACAGGGACCTGAGCCCAGCTGCTGTGAGTGCATCAGAGCCCCGTCCCAGGCTCTCCAACAAGCCAGTGACCAGGTCTATGGCATTGGTACCCTCACTTAGTAGAGACACTGTTGCTTTGTAAGTTGTGGCAGCTTTTTATTTTGCTGGCACAAAAAGAGCCTTTTGCTGCATGGCTCGCTTTTGCTGAAGCCTTTTGTGCCCCTTCAAATATAGAGAGTGCAGAAACTTTCAGGTTATCCAGACAAAGCTTTTACAAGGCAGAGTTTAAGGGTTGCAGAGTACTTGCTCTGATGGGTTTTGAATGCTGGAGTAGTAAGGATTCTTTCCATCCCTTCCCTTAGGTCATTCACTGGCAGAATTTATAGTTAGGGATTTTTCCTTAGCATTCAGCAAGTTTTTCTTCTTTTCATCAAAGTTGCTTAGTTACTGTAGACTATTATGGTTTATGAATGTGTGTTTGCAGTGTACTATATAGAGATACATATTCATGTGTGTATAAGTATCGGTATGTCCATACACTATATGTATGCACATTGTATTTTACTTACTTTACACTCTAAATAATACCTCTTCTGTGTTTTACACCCTGTAAGTGTTTTCAGGCTGTGCTGACCATGCCATGTATTCATGACTCATCCAAGGACAAGCTCTCCAAGCTGTCCTCATGGACCTGTTCCTTGGGCCTGCTTGCTCACTCCTCAGATCACCTGCTTACTCTGCACTGAGGGACTGCAGCGAGCATGAAAAACAAAGCCAGCCAGTGGTTCTCTGTATAAAGCCCCAAAAGGGATTTTCTCTGGGGAAGTTGCTCATCTCCCTGGGGTTGCTTCAGAGCATTCTCTGAGGTGCTGTAACCCCTCTGTTTTCAGTACTTACTCCTGTGTGTGGATCTGCTAGGTGGACCGGGATGGACCAAGATGTCCAGCGCATGTGCTCCAGCACTGGGAGGGGGCGTGTGTGAGGGTGAGGAGGTGGTAGGAATGGAAGGTGGGAAGCAAAGGGCTGAGGCAAGATGAGACAGGGGTACAGAGCACTCACAGGGGGCTGCCTCTGGAAAGAACCATCATTGTCCACCCCAAATAAAGCCCAAAATACTCTGTTTTACATACCTCTTCCCCTCACCCCTTCCTTTCAATTTGCAGCTACCTTGCGGTAAGTAATCACTACTTTATTCTGAACTGAGAGTAGTTCTCCTCACTGAGCTAGGTGCTGCGTAAGAGCAGATGAAAGACAGCATCCCTGCCTCAGACAGCCTAAAAAAAAAAGCCTGAGACATCAAATGGACATGCAGGCAGCTGAGATGGGCTGGCATCTCAGGTTATCTGGTGCTCTGGCACAGCAGCAGCTCACACCAAGTTTTTGCAAGTACCACAGCAAAGGAGGACTTGGAGGGGGATAGTGGGACAGTGTCGCAGGTGTGCAACCAAGTGAGGGCAGTGCAGGGGAAGGGTAGAGGCACTTGTTTGAAAAAGTCTCCTAAGTGGTTGGGTAACAGCATGGGGCACCACAGGCTGAAGAGTGGTGGATTCAGTGCTTTGATCCTAAAAGGCAGATGATAAGCAGGGTGGGGCGGGCTGCCAGCCTGTCTTAATTCTGTCAAGGGAGCACCACAGGTATGCGGCCACGCTGCTCGCTGCCATGTCTGCATCGGGATCAGGGCAAGAGCGCGGTGTGCTGAGCACTGAAGAGCTAACAGGCAGTGCGAGTGTTTCTCTCCCCATTCCCCCACTGGCACTGGGGTAATCCCAGGCCATGCTTTCAGTGATGAACACACCAGGTGTGCGAGTGAATCGTGGCCCTCCCAACTACTGGTTGGGACTACTGGTTTTCACCCAGAAGATAGAGTGCAGAGTGGTCCAAGTGCTACATTTTGCCACTTGGTACCTCTCTGCACAGGTCTCTGAAGCAGCCTACTGGTGTCTTGCCAACATCAGTTTGCTTTGCTTTTATTTACCCTTTCTCTTCTATAAATGGAAGAAACTGCTCCTTAGAAGACATCCGTAGTCAGCGGCTTTGGCTTTATGGTGCCGTGATTAGCTTTGATTTCATCTTGTAGTTGCCAGAAGTGTGCTATGCCATTTGCCTCTATGAGTTTCATAGAAAGCAGAGCTGCAAAAAAATATTAGGTTTTCTCTTGTGGGAAGGCGAAAGCCACGTACACCACTAAATCCACCACAGCCATTCCTCAGTTGCTGACAATAGGCAGGCTGGAGGTAAATGGGGTACTCTGCTGGGCCACAGATAGAGCTAGCTGACCTCAATTTTTCCAACAGCATTTCACATTTATTTTGCCTTATTCCCAACACATCCTTTTTGCATTTGACAGAACAGCAGAGAAGTGCAATGGTGCCAACCTTCACCTCTCAAAATTAGCACCTGTGCTGGGAGAGAGGAGCATGGTGCAGGAGGCTGGACTAGAGAGCTGATGGTGCGTGGGAAAAAGATTGCATCTGTGCTGCTGGATGGGTTTTCCCTGGATATGGAGCACTTAGGCCTTTTTTATTTATTTTTTTTAGTCTACTTCCTAGAAACATTTCCTTACTAAAATGCAGTAACAGCACTAGGATTGGAAAGCAACATGACAAATATTAAAACATCAAAGTTCAACCAAAGCCTGCTGTAGGCATGAGATGGCTGTCCTTTGTTTTGGCTGAGGTGCACAGTTCAGATTTCAGTTTTATTTCATATAAAAATATAATCCTAAAAAGGTTACTGAATTTAACCACATATCTGCAGTCTCCTGTGGGGGCTTTGCCTCTAGCCTCCTCACTCAGAGGTCTGTGCAAAGCTCTGCCTCTCCTGATTCAGCACAAACTCTTATACTCCAAGGGTCAGCTTCAGGATTTCAAGTTGGCAAGTTCAGATCAGAGCTTCCAGTTTAAGCTGTAGGGACAACCTTACAGCTTGTGTTTTACATTTCTGACCCTCAACAGAAGAGTTGCTTAGGTGTGAACCATGAACTTCTATCAGTAGGTTTTAAAACAGACTGTATGGTGGCTCGTTGTGTATTCACTGCCATCTAATTTGCAATACAAATGGCTTTCTCCTGATAAGGGTTTTCCACTGAGATGACCACAGAAGCCATTATTTGTTAACTCGAGCTACTATCAAAAATAGGTCAGTTTCCCTTACAGGACTAGCTAAAGGAGAAGTGTCACTATTAAACACCTCTGTAATGTGCTAATGTCTCAGGATATTTTGTTTTCTTGACAGAAAGCCATACAAAAGATGGCTTGTATTAATGACCATCCTGACAAAGCCATTCCACAGGGTTTTCATTAAAACCCAAGAGGTATCACCTCTGCTGGAGAATTTGTCACAAAGCCTTTGCAGCAGTTGCAGACCATTCCTTTAAGTGAAGATAAATCCCTCCTAGACTATTTGTGGGTATCCCTGGTTTTCTAGTAGCAAAGCCACACCTAGAAGGCAGTGCTTTAGGATGAAGGACATTTGGCAGATGCTACAGTCAACTCTTCTATATCAGCTCTTTTGGTAAAGGCCAGGGCTCAAATGAATGGCCTCCTCTCTTTTCTTAAGATCACTGAAGTCCATTGCATTACTTGGGAAGCCATGAAGGCTCTACCAGTGCTTGCAAACCTGGGAAGCCAAAACTCTCTGTGCACTGATCAGATGAAGCAGAAGCAGTAAGTCCATATCCCTCCCCAGAAAGCTTGTCTAATACCCAACATGTCTTTAAAGTTGATAGAGCAATTCACATACCCGTTCCTTGTCATTTAGGAGTAGGCTGTGGGTGAGAGAGGAGCCAGGAAGGATCTTGCTTAAAGGGAGGCAGTTACTGGATAAGCCTTGAGCTGAGCTGCCCGGTAGGCACAGCAAACCCATGGTAGACTAAGGCATCGACTAAGGGATCAAACCTGGCTCACATCCTTGTCAGCTCTCAGTGCAACAGGAGGGTACAGGGAGTGCTGCTCACACTGTCCTGAACTGGTTTGCAAAGCCAGGTCGCTTATTCTAGGTGAGTTACGTGGTTGGTGCTGGTGGCCTGGATGGATGGCTTTCTAGAAACTGCAGGGCAAAGGCTGCTTATTGTGTGCTTGGTGAATGTCTCTGGGTAGTTGGGAGTTTTTTATGCAGTGCTAGAGCATATATTTAAAAAAGTCCCTGAAATGCAAGTGCCTGAATTCTATGAACTACCATGAATCAGCCTCTGGTAAGCTTGCTAGTGAGTAAATCAGGAAACACAGTGTTGCACAGCCTGCTTGTGCGCTTTGGGCTTTTTGGTAGACTGCAAGCAACTAACTATCCCTGCTGCTGTCCAGATATGCTTTGTGGAAGGGTAGGACCAGGGGGCAGGGAGGCATTGTTATGTTGATATAATAGCACCATCAAGTAGATGAAAGTTTCTCCTCTTGTAGAAGAGGAAGCTGCCAGGGAGCAGCCTCATTTGCCTTGAGGACAGGTGCACTCACTTTGTGCAGGAGATGCTGCTATGGGCTCTTCCTTTTCATGTGCCTTCACGCCAAAGTGAACCAATGCAGAGGAGGGTCAAATGTTTGTAGATAGAAAAGGAGCATAAAAGACTTGAAGACAGATAGCTGTAAAACTAAATGTTATTATTCCTAGTTTAAAACAAACAAACAAGAAATATCTCTGACCTCTGTGAAAGTTTTCCCACTATGCTGAATTAGCTATCTTGTACTATCAGTATGAAATAATTCCTTCCCTAATGTGAACAATATGCTTGCCATAAGAACAACAAATAGCTGTGAAGCTCACACTGTAGACATTTCTGGAGGATCAGCAATACTGACATGATTCCTCTCCTTAGAATTTGCCCCTGCCTTTCCAGGTCAAGTCTAATTCAGCTCTTCAGATTCTGCATTTAGAACAGAAAAAAAAAAAAAAAAGCAACATATGAAAACAGAGCTCCAAAAAAGCAAGTGGCAGTGGCCAGACAAAGGGGCTTGTGCAGAGTTTCTCCTCTGGATGAGTTCCTGCATGGGGCAGATGCTGCAGAGGTGATTGTGGGAAAGGAAAAGAACAAAGAAAATCAGAGAGGGTTTTGTAGGGGCAAGGAGGAACCACAAGGGACAGGAGGAAAAAAGGAGCCCAGTTTTAGGGGAAAGGGGATACCAGCAGAGGAGGGGAAATAGAAATGGAAAAGGAGGGGAAGGAAGAAGGGGAGAAGCTGCTAAAGAAGGACATCTTGGGACTGGCAAGGAGTCAGGACACATATTTCCCCTGGGTATCTCCAGCACAAAAATCCTCCTCTGGGCTTTTGCTTCTTTGAAATGTGAAACAGGCTCGTGTGTTCCTTGACAGCAAGGAGAAGAGTATCCCACAAGTTTCCTCCTGCAGCTCTGCTGCTTCACAAGAAGTTTGGTCTTTTCTGTGAATACATAGCTTGGTGAGCTTTAAAACCTAAGACCCCAGCTGTAGGGTTTGCATGTTTATACTGTCAGGAGACTAGTTCCTTTTATTTTGCCACTCTGATACCACTGCTTCCTAATTACTACAAAAACCTGGCATCCTGTATTTGACAAAGGGGTTAGCTAGAGCTCTGGGTGTCTTTCTCAAGGCACAGGGCAGCAGAAATAAAGCTGAGTGTCCTTGCCCTTGCTGTAGCACCCCTCCGAGCGCAGGTTGGGATGAGTCCTGGATCTGTTGGGGATGTTTTTACTCAGTCTTCAGGGGTGAATTGGCAGTATAGTGTCACAGAACGTGTTCAGAATGAGAGTATATTATTTCTCAATTGCATTCAATAAAACAAAACTAATATAATTTTTAACAAAATATATGCACAGAACAACCCCTTTCTGCTACAAAATCCCAGATCCCTGGTAGGAGGTAAGGAGGGTTGCACAGTCAATGATGTTTACTTAAGTAGTTCAAAAAAGCCCCAATTCAGAGTTTGTGCATGGCCCCCTTAATCTAGTAGCACCTGCCAAAGGACATCCAATAACCGGCTCTTTAGCTGGGAGTGCACACACAAAAGAGAGTGTGAGGCTCAGGACTCGTGTTACAGGCCAGCTGCTCCTTGGATCGTTAGGCTCCTGGAGGAAAAAGGTTCCAGATCGCTTTTGTGGCTTTCAACAGTTTATTTAAAAGCTGGGGTGGGTGTGGAAACTATGTGCAAGTGCTGAAGAAGAAGAGTTAGTTTATAAGCGAACTGAGAGTGTCTAGGCTTGGATTTTATGCATCTTGATCATCAGTGTTAGCATGAGGTTTTAAATCTTAGTATTTATTCACAGTGCACGGTGCACCCTTCCATAGGAAACAGGCTACAGCTGACCCTGGTAGGAGGTTATGGTGCAACTCTGAAGTGATACATGATATTTGGTCTACTTAGGAGCACAGCTTCACATTTCCAGAGGTTCCCAAGGGAATTAGGAGTCTAACTTCCAATTACTTTTATTGGGGTTTAGGTACCAAGCTTGCTCCACATCCTTTCTGAATCCAAGGTTGTGAGGGAGTCTCGGGCCCAGAGGGATATGGTGCTGTCATCTGCCTACAAAGGAGCCCACCAACCCAGTATGGGTGAAAGTGATGGGGAAGGAGAACAGAAAAGGCTTTTATGAGACGAATTTCTTCTCCTTCTTGTCAGATCCCAGCTTGAAACAAGCGTAGCTTTGACAGCTTCAGAATTTAGCCACAATTGCATATACAATATGTCTGGTAGTATTTTGTGCAGTCTCTGATTTAAAAAGCAAGATCCTCATAACTTGAAAGCATAATCATACCAAGTCCAGCCAAAAATCCATCTGGTCCCATATCTTCTCCCCAAAAAAGGCAACCCATAGGTACTTAAGGAAGACATGTAAAAAATATAGCAAGCATGATATGCTTTCCCTGACTTGGATAGGGCCTTTTTTGCCATAAATTTTCATAGTTGTTTTCCAAACATTTTACATCCCTCATGCATTGTGTGAAAAAAAAAATAATTTATCCCCATGATAGGTGGTGCTCAGGATTTACATGGGTAGATTAAATAGCTAGTAGGGTTCTTCAGCTCTATCAGCCCTCCACCATTTTTCTTAAGGTACTTGTGGTTTTATTCTTCAAATAAATTGAAGAGAGCTTGGATGGATGTGTCTTTTTGGGAGATATGAATATATAATGTATTTTTACGTAGGACAATGAAAAAAAAGTAGTTGATTAGTTTAGAAGAAAAGCCTTCTTTTTGGAGACTACCTGCTTAGAAATGGTAGCTGCATAAGAGATCGAGATTTTAAAGATCCTGAAGACACTCTGACAATCAAGTGTTCTTTTTAAATGAGAAACTACAAGTCGTAGGCTTAGGTGCGTGTTCTTTTAATTTTCTGTGGAAGTCTAAATAGCTATTTTTCTTCCACTTAATTCCTTTCTTACACACATATCAAATTAAATGATTTGAGATTGCCAGCTTTTCTTTTTCTCCTTTTCACCTCAGACTTTACACTGAAGATATTTAGAAAGCTATAGTCCCAGAGACAGAGATGCCTCTTTCCTTTAGTCAATCTGTAACTCATCAAAACCAAGGAAGTTTAACAAACTGGCAGAATAGTAAAAGTAAAAAAAAAAAGGCAAATGGGAGAAAATAGTTAAGAACTCGTTCAATATATTGCACTCAACAGAGAGGGGAAAAAACTGGAAGAGGAAAGTAAAACTTCAAGATAGAAATTGTTTTCTTAAGCTAGTGTTGAGAGTGCCCAGATGTTCTGTTTCAACATATTTCAGATGTTTTGTGAAACATTTCTCTATTTTTGACCGCTTGTAATCCCCTGAAAATCAGTATGTTCTTCAGTGAAAGGATACACCCAATTTAAACCACTTGAAGTATGTTTAAAAAAAAATAATAAAATCTAATCTACCCATTGCACTAAAGAGAAAGGGGAAAAGTTTCAAGGAAAGATTACTGAAACATCCCAATGAAAATAGTTTGCCTGAGGTTAGAAGCAAATGAATCCCAGTACATGTTCTCCTTGGAGTTTTTAGCAGAGGCACCACTTCAGTCTGTAATCCCCATCACCGAGCACCTGGTAACTTTAAAAGGAATGATAACTCTAGCCAGAGTTATCTGGGTCAGCATAACGACACAATATTCTCTAGAAAACACAGAGAAAGATGGATTGATTTCTATTTCTGCTCATAGCTTGAATATAAATATTAATCTGAACTTCAAAAGTTAGTAAATATCAAAGGGAGCAACAAAATTGCTTGGCTGAGAAATACGTTTCTTTAAATATTTTATTTGTTGTAACACTTCATGGTAAACACACTTTACATTTATTTCACAGGCCAATGCTTAAACATGAATTATCGTGGGTTTCATACCTTGGTCTTGCTCTAGGGTAGACAGCACAGCTGCCAGATATTGCAAATAACTTTGTATCTCATGGCTTGAGGGCAAAGGATGGATTTTTGCACAAGCTGCAGGGTAACAAAGCCATGTCAGTGTGGGACCCACCAAAAGAAGTGGCAGGATCTGTCTGGAAAATGTTCCTGTGCTTTCTCCTGGCCAGGCCAGGGTGAGTTGCTCCCTAGCATGGGGACAAGTTCTGCTGGCGATAGCAGTTTTACAAGCAGAGATGTGCAGATGCTTCCTCACTGGCACCTCAGCCCTGGTGTTTTTCCCTTGAATTTCTGACCAGTCAAAATGAGTCTGCACTAAGCGCACTGTACAAGCACGGAAACATTCTGTGACTTTTCACAACAAATCTAACTGTGGAAACAAATTGGATCCTGGTTCAGCCCAACTGGCATAGGGTTAAAGATGCCGTACTGTTTTCCCTCCTGTAGATCCAGTTTCCATTTGACGCTCTTCTGCGTTCTACAGTAAAACCGCCGGTAATTGCCTGTTATTCAACTCACACAAGACCAACTTTCCCTCTGAGAGCCATGCATCTGCCTCTCCATTACTATCATGTGATTTGTGTTTTTGTGGACCAGTGGGTCTTTTTATGTACATGTCTGTTTGATGTCCTACGACAGTGAAATTTCATCTTGCCCTCTAAGCCTGTCCTATTCAAAACCATTAATTATTATGCCATAATCACTAGAGCCTGTTCATTTGATTTAACAACATGTGCTCGCTTGCTATTTAGAGTATACACTAATTATGTTATTACTTTGTCAGGAACAGGTACTGGGATAAATGGAGCGAGTCTGTACTGGATCTCCAAGGGGATGCTCAGGAAAAGGTGGAGTTCAGGAGGAGTAGGGATTGCAAAGGTTGTAGCAAGGCACTGCTGGCTTGTGGCAGCTGGGTCTGCAGGCAAGGAGCTTTAGCAGAGACATGGTGGAGCAGGGTGAGAAACAGCCAGTGATCCACTTATTTCTGTGCAAGGGGATTCATACTCAAGTACCTGTTTTGGAGACGGGGACCAATGAGCTTAAAAGGACTGTCCCCTGTGCAACTGAAAGTGTTTAAAAGGTCTATAAGGCAGGCCTGTCTCTCAGTGCTGGAAACCCCAAGCAAGACGGACAAAGAGTGGTAAGTAGGGACCCATCACCTCCCATATCACTGAAGGGGAAGTGAGACAGAGGGAATAACCGTCTTGTGCAAAGTTATATGGGAAGTTCATGTGAAGATGAGAGTTAAAGCCATGCTGCATGAGGAAGGGTCTCTGAAAATACAGCATAAGTGATCAAGCCCAACTCTTCTTTTTAATCTCATTTCAGGTTAACTCAAACTATAACAAAAATCCATTAATTTTATATACAGTTTAGTATCATATTTATTTATTTCCACCAAAACAGAAAAAAAAATATGCTTGGCCTGGAATTAAACTTTTAACTGGATCCCAAACCTTCCCTAATAGCTTCAGTGACACAAAGCATTACCGGGACCCAGGTGCTGCTGACAAGAGCAGCAGAGCAGGGGGTGATACAGGGTCTATCCTCTGGAGGCCAGGGCAGCAGACTCACGCAGAAGACCCAGAAAATACTTTTTGCAAACTTTGACTCAATGGCTGGATGACTCCTGCCCTGTCAGGAATTAAGTGTACAGCTCACTATTTCACACTTGTGTTTTTGTTTGGTTTTCCAATGAGCAGCTGAGGTGTAGGCAGCAGTCTGCATATGCAAGGTTAGCCAGAAAAGAAATTAATCATTGGGAATTATCAAGAGGCTTCAGTTGCTCTGTTTTTAAAAGCCCAGAGTGTATGTTTTCCTCTTGGCCTCGTCATGTTTTTGTAGCCACTTGGAAACTCAGCACTAGCATCACCTGCAGTGATCCAAGCTCCCCTGTTGCCAGTGCAGGATAGTTTCCTACTTTGCCTTCTTGATCGTTTTTTCCTGTGTAGTTTTAAATGACTCAAGCTATGGTGCTTCCTACCACTTCCCTTGGGAGAGCAGTTTGCAGTCTAAATAGGTTATATGGTAGCAAATTTTCCTTCTATTCAGCTTAATTTCTTTCCCCTCGGTTTCATCCCGTAATGCCTATTCCAGACAGAGGCAATGTTGTTGGAGCAGGGGGAAACAGCCAGAAGAGCTGGCAGGACTTGCATCAGCACCCCTCGGTGATGGAAAGTGTGACTGCTTTTCGTAACACAGGTGCATTACTTGGGTGCGATGATAGGTCCTGGACTGCTCCTGGCTACTAAGGGCTCTGACCGAGTATTGGGCAGCCAGCAGGAGCCAAACCCCTCTGGTACCCTCTCCAGCATCATCATAAGAAAGCAGTATGGAGCAAGGCCAGGGCTTTCCCTACCACAGTCTTATTTCCTCTCCTTCCAACAGTTTGTTTTCTTTTAGTCAGGCGAAAGGTAGCAACTTCAGACCTGTGGTGTGCGTTGGCCTCCTGTTTTTAATTGCCTTCCTACTGTGAAGAAGTTTCTCATTCCCCACCATTTCAATAACAGCACGACCCTGTCCTCTGTCCTCCCAAACACATCACCTAATCCCCTGCCTAAACTGCACACTCTTCTTTAGTAACATAAAAAAGTTAGTCTAGGTCACTTATACAGGTTTCTAAAATATTTTTTTCTGGGGGACGGGTAAGGAAAGGGTTTCTCTTCCTTCATTTCTGTACTTGGCAGATTTCTGGTTTTAAAAAAAGAGAGAGAAAGAGAGAAGCTGTCTGAATTGAAAGAGGGAGGGGGGTATCTTAGTGGTGGTTCTAGAAACTGTTGTTTTAAAGTAGGTTTCCTGCAAATTCTGTTATATGTGGAAAGCATGTCAGTGTGATATAAAGGTGTTATTGGTAGTGGGTGGAGATGACCTCAATCAGTGGCTTTGCCACTCAGTGTAGTGCACGCTTTTCAACTATCAGTAGTTAATTTAATTTTGTATGTACTAGATTAGAATTTGTGTACATTTATTAGATTTACACATTGCTATAACATAGCAAGGAAAGCAGCTACAGCCCCTTACCCCATCTTAAATTAAATTCTCAGGTCTGGTTTTCCGGTGCTGGTGACAGACAAAGCCCAGCGGCCACAAGGTAGGAAAGGAGAAGACTGCGTAGAGATGTGGCTACAGCCAGGTCATACAGCCCTGAGCCTGCACATTGCTAAGAGGTGGGCACTGCTAGAGGAGCTACAGCTCTCCCAGGGGCCAATGTGAAGACTTGAGGGACCTATGCAAAGACTTCACATAGGTCTTTTCAAATTGCCATGCAGGGGAACATATGCTGAGCAGAGTGAGCTTCTCATCACAAGCTCTTCGCTGAGCTCCCCTGCTCCGAGTGAAGAATGAGGTCCACCTTTCAGAAGGTGTATGCTCATGTGCCTGTGGCTTGGGTAAATGCATTGCTGGCTGTCTATGGCTTCATGCTACAGCGTAACTGCCCTTGGTTGCCCATCCCTCCTTGTGCCAGCACAAATTGTCGTAGAAATTGGCCAGCTGCAGCTCCTGGTGTCTGCACATCTCCTCAGCCCTGGCATGAAGGCAGCAGCCCCTTGCAGAGGGACATGGAGGAGAACTGAGGACTTTAAATCCTAGAATTGATAGAGGTTTTCTGGAATCCTCCTAAATCACTAGGTGAATAAATGGGCTTTTGTTTTTCAGCCTTTTTTTTTTCAAGAGCATGGAAGTGGACCAAGGAGGGCACAGAGCATGAGAAACCGTTCTGCCCTTGTGCCCACATGAGAAAAGAGGTTATCCTGGTAGCCGGTGAGAGTCTCAGTGCAAAGCCTAAGCTGGAACAGGCAGTCAAATCAGGATTTTAACTTTGGACATCTTCAGCTTAAGAGGAGTATTCTGTTTCAAGAGTTTAACGTTGGGGAAATTGTCTTAGGTAGAAACAGAATGATGAAAACTACAAAGTTGTGTTCAACTAGTTCAGCTAGTTCAGCCGTGTTGCAAGGAGAATGTGGGTCAAGGGGAGGAAGAGTAACCAGCTAAAACAAAACCATGTTTTTTGAGCTGCTCTACGAACTGGAGGCTGTGCAATGACAGGTTTCCTGTACCAAAGTGAGTTTGCTGTATTGTCTAGTCTGGTCTAGGGAAGGATTTACACAGCTAGAAGTGCTGAGACTGTGTGGTAGCTTCATTCCAGGAGGTGTTGCCAGTGTCAAGGCAGCACTTCAGAGCATGATGTCAGGACACAGCTGTACAACATATTTGTGGACACATGCACCCCTAAAATGCCCATAGGTACCAGACAACCAGTATAAAGACAAACTGCCTTTTAGAAGTGAGACATGAGATAAATAACCATGTTATCTCAATGTCCAGTAAGTAACTCCGTGGGTATTTATTGTAAAATGTGAAGATTTATTTTATTTTCTTCCTTTTCTTTTTTTTTTTCAGATGTGCAAGACTAATTAAATTACTTGGAGAGGGGGAAAAAATCAGTTTGATCTGACTTCAATTTGACTGAAGTCTGGAACTAAAAATGTGGTGCTTTGAAAGACAGAATAAGCAGTTTCCTGAGTCATAAATTGAGTCACACAGACCCCTAATGGTGTTTCCAGGACTGCAGACAAGCTGTTGCTCTTAAGACAAAAAGTAAAACCTTTAAAAATAAACTAGTTTGTGGCAGATTTCCAGGGAGATTTGTAATGTCCTGTGAGAGTCACTTCAAAGGTACAGATCTTGCCCCTGCGAGCCTATGTCTTTACATGAAGCGGATGAAGGGAAAGCTCTGGCAATGTACAGAAATGGGAGCTACGTGATAATAATAGCGGGTTTGCATCCGGGGAAGCCTAACAGCAGACTACTTTACCGTAAGCCTGCAGCGCACTTAAAAATAAAGATTTTATTCCCTGAGACTCTGATGGAATTAGCTGCCCCTGCAAACACACAAGCCCTCGCACATTTGCTTGTGCATGTAGTAATATAACCAGGAAAAACACCTCTGTATGTTAATCTGGCTGGCTCTCCCAGAGGCTTTCCACGAACAGACAGAAGGTGATTGCTACCTGTCTGTCCAGCACCCTTTCCCAAATAAAGAGAGAGCTCACACTGGACAAGGAGGAGAAGCTGTCACATCTCCGGTGTGAATGGTATAAGGCACCTGAGCCCCATCCAGCAAATGTTTTATGAACAACTGAGTGCCACAAGCTGTCTGTTAGATCAGGGAGCTCCTCTGGAATGAGTGGGCTGCTTCATATCCCAATTGTGAACTTGTTTGCTGGCAGTCCCAGCAGACTGGGCTGCCTGCGTGTTCTGCGTGTTCTTACCTCTGAAGCTGATCCTTGCAAAAGGAGATGCATTGTGGGGAATGGGGAGTGAGAGAATTGTTTGCTTTCTCTCTTTTATGGATTAACTGAGGATCTTAGTCTCCACAGCTATCGGTGAGTCACCCTTCACAAGCAATAAATTCACACAGCCACAAAAATGCTGCTTTATATTAATGCTTTGGCGCCATTGTTGATGATTTCTTACTTCAACCTGTGCCAACACCGCAAACATTCGTACTAACATGGGAGCTTCCAAGCCAGATGATGGAAAATATTTAAGATAAGAAGGAGAAAAAATTTGCCAGAATGAATACAGAGGGTCCATTTTTAATTAAAAAAAAAAAACAAACAAACAAAAAAACAAACAAAAAAACCCACCAAAAACCAACCCTAGATCAGCTATCTTACACCTCTGACTTATCTGTATTTTCTGAAGCAGATTTGGTCTTTTGTCTTGGTTATAATTCTTTGCTGGTCATCATAATTAAACTCCAAGGGAGTTGTGAGGGAGAGAGTGTCTCTATGATATAGAAGTATCCCACCACCTCATTCTGATTTCAGGTGTGTCCCATGCATTCTCCTTGAGGTTATGGTAAGAATTTAGTCTATGAATGGATGCTCCAAAGCAGCACCTGAAATATTGTACTCTGTGTTGACTCGTGCCCTGGTGCGTGTCCCATGGTACAAGGGGAACCTTGAGTCTTGAAGCTAGTTTCCAAGCAAGGACAGCTGTCGACCTCCTCAGCCACGTGCTGGCTACTGCACCATTGTGTACCTTGCTAGGTGTCTGGCCCACGGTCCTTTTTGACCTCCCTCTTACCCTTTCACTACCACCCTATACCCTCCCTTTTAGTCCACAGTGATTATCCAGCAGGTCTGGTCTGATTATACACACTTCTCTCACAGTACCTACAATGTCAGAGTATCAGGTGTCAAGTGTGGCTTGCCTTGGTTTTGTGCCTGGAAATAGAAATCCCAACAATACTGTAAGGGGTTTCCTTTTACTTTCTTGAATACAGTACAGCACTCTTTGGCAAGGGAGAACACATTTAGAGAAGAATAGACTATACACACGGATGTGGACTTGTCATAAAATTAATTTTAGTTTCCAGTTGAAATTACCCCTGCTAAAAAGATCTCATTACCGTGCAGTCTGACAACATAAAGCCCTGTAGAAGAAAAAGGCCACCACCGTGACACTGGGAGTTGGAAAATGACTGTAGATAAACCAGAACCCTGTTTGCTCTGTTTTCACCAAACTCTTTCCAACTGAAGCTGAAAATCCCGTCTAGGGTCTAGGGTGTAGATGGAGGGTATGGCAAGTGATCACAGAGTCACACTGCTGGTATTGTTCATATGGGTTTGGGGCATGCCACATAAGTGTATGCCCGGCCTTGTCCAGTTCAATGTACCTAGCTCAACCCAGCGCCATAGGAGTGGCTCTCTGGCAGCTTTCACTCAAGATAAGAAGCTTTTGGGATAAAAGCCAGAAAAGTAATTAATTTCCAGGAGGTCCTATGGTCACTGCTGCAGAGGAGGACAGAGCCAGTGACTCGGATCACCTCTGCAGCCTTAATCAGCTACGAGTCTGGTTTTTATGATATGGATCAAGGATACAGGAGGTAAAGGTGCAGGGGAGTGCAGCCTGCCTCCTTTTCATAGAATCATAGAATAGTTTTGGTTGGAAAAGACCTGTAAGATCATTGAGTCCAGCTATTAACCCAGCACTGCCAAGACCGCCTCTAAACCTTGTCTGTAAACACCACATCTACACCTCTTTTAAATACCTACAGGGATGGTGACTCCACCACTTCCCTGGGCAGCCTGTGCCAGTGCCTGACAACCCTTTCAGTGAAGAAATTTTTCCTAATATCCAGTCAAAGATATTTGGATCCCTGCTAAACCCAGAGGGGGCCAAGCAGGTGGCAGCCCCAGCCCTAGGGCTGTGTGTGGACACCTGCCCTCTGGTGTGCAGCACCAGGAAAGGACACGGGCACCCCAGGGCTGGGGGAGAGGTGGCCACCATGCAAGGAGTGGGGATGCCCCATGGAATGTCCCATCCTCGCAGCAGGCCACCAACTCCTGCCCAAAAGCAGGCTTTTCCCCAGGTGGCCATAGTGGCTGGCTGGTATGTAATTGGCCATAGCATGCATGCCCACATCAAGCGATAGGACCTGGCAGAAACCTCCAGTTCAGAAAGCCCCGGAGCAAGGAGTGTCAGCAGCATGCCACAGCCCAGCTGAACTAGCTGGTACCTAAAGCCTGAGTTTGCAAAGGTGTTTAGGAATCTGTCCCAAAATTTTTTTTAAATTTCAGTCATATTTACGAGTCTGTCCCTGAGTGCTTGTTTAAGTAAGTGCAGCCACTTATGGTACTTCAAGATGAACTTGTCAGTTCCTCTGTTTCAGAGCAGGACATCTCTTCTGGTTTTGCAGTTACTCTCTGAAATACTGTTTGTGCTTTCAAGAGGAAAATGTGCTTTTCCCTTTGCAATCACTTTTCCAAGGCTCTCAAATTATTTAGGACAGAAGCATTGTCAAAAGCAAAGCCGGGGAGGATTTCCTGAACATTTTAGGACATTCTTTCCACACATATGAAAAAAAATAATATTTCTTCTCAGGTATGTTAGCATACCAGATTAGGTCCACCGTTATTTCCATGTCCATCTACGTCCCATAAATATGATATGCCTGGAGTCCAGCAGCCACCAGTTCCCCTCCTGAGTTGGCTGTGCTGTTTTGGGTGCAGCTAATGACAGAGTCATGACCCTGGAACTTACAAGAAACATTTTCATGTACATTCCTACCATCGGTGATGTCATGCAGCAACACTCTTTCACAGGGGGGTGTTTTTTTCTTTTTTTTCTTTTTTTTTTTTTCAAGAAAAATAAATGGATGAGCAATGTCTTACAGGCAGCTCTTTCCCTTCTCGTTCACTCATCACCAAAGTGCAAATCATGGCTTAACTATGTGCAACTGTAAATTGGTTTGGCATAATTATGTCTAGATCCACTGAGTTTCCCACTTGTGGGAGTCTCCCATTACCCTTTCTTCTCTCTGACTCACTTGCATGTCTACCAATGATTTCACTACCAGCTGTCTCACTGCTCCAAGAGGACTAAAATGGGATATATGCATATATATTCCTTGAATTAGATATCTATCTTGCTGCCATTTTGGCATTGTGTGCATAACCTAGGATACACCTCAGTCCACTGACATTTCAGTCTTATTAGTGTTTTTTTCTTTTTTTTCTACTGCTTTTGCAGACTGGAGAAATAATTAAGATACATTTCCAAAGAAGTGTGTGGAGCATTAGCCATGCACTTCCTTTCAAGACTAGTGGAGGGTTCGTATCTAAAGCCTTGTGCAATTGCTTTGGAAGTTTTAGGGGAATTTATTACATTGTCTAATGGTTGAGAGGTTATGTTACTGTTTTACTGGTAGCCATAATCACTATAATGAAGTTAAGCCTTAGAAAAAGAGGGTCAGAAAACAAATGTCTTCTAGTCATTACGCTCACGCTGTTAGATCAGTTTGTGCAGCTGTTGAAAAAAAACTTGCACATATAGTATGATAACTATTTCAGATTTATGTCAGTCCTGCATGTCCAGAAGTTGCGCTCTGGAACCACATGCCAAAAGATTGCAACTTCCAAAAAATGCACAGGAAAAGGTGACTGCTGCTCTAAGAGACTTACAAAAGTAACAAGAAGTATGGGATGAGACTTCCCTCACCTAACTGTCTAGCTTAAGTTAGTTTGTTCTCTCTTCTCTAGTTAATGGGGGGAGAGGGAATGAGAGAGGCACCTCCATATAGGGTTTGTTCCCATCACAAGATAAGTCTCTAATATAAGTAAGTTGAATCACCCTCTGGCAGTGCCTTTCTAACCTCCAGTCACTATAAAAGGAGCATAGTTTAGACTGGCTTAGACAAGACAAAGCTAAAATTAAGTGAGATGTAGCTCACCCTAAGCTTTGCACACAGACAAATTGCTTTATGAGAGCATGACTGGGGAATCAGAGACCAGTAGATTAGGATTGCTGGCTGTTCAGTTTCCATATTCTGTCTTCCTTGGGCTACCACCTTGCTCCCTTGGAGAGAGCCCTACACTGCGAGGTTCACAGGAATCTTTACTAACTTTGAATTGAGCCTATGGTCCTCCTTGATAAGTTAGATGTGTAGTTGTTCTTTGAACCGAGAAAACTATGAAATGTGGAAAACCAGGATTTGAATAGGATGATCATAAGGATTCTTACCAGCACTTTCCCCTGGCTTTTAAAAAAAGGAAATTTTGGCAAGGATGCAAAAGCCTTGAAGATCAGTCCACCTTATTTATCTCTAATCTTATCTACCTCTTCTGCCCTGAAGGCAAAATGCATGGGATTCCACAGGCTGACAGTTCCTCCTTAGTACTAGGAAAGTGCTTAATTATCTCAATCACTTCATAATTGACTTACTTCCACTACTACAGAGAGATACCTAGGAGACAGAGTTGGAGTGCTAAAACCCAAGGATTATGGTTGGACAGTGAAAACTTGCCAATTTCTGTAAGTGTTCTTCCAGGAAACCAATCTCTGTTCACTGCTTGGCTTTCTGACTTTTGTCCCCTTGTTACTGATTACTATCTTTTGGATTAGTGCCCTTCTAATTGCAGAATTGCTGTCAGCAAGCAACTTTGGTTATGTTTCAGGTAGTTTGCTTTACAAACAAAAAAGTGACATGGGAAATGTGTCACATTCAGTGCCAATAGTCCTACAGAGCATCTTTTTTGGAGACTTTTTCCCCTCCTTTCATAGAGCAGCTGCCATCAACAGGTGCATCCCTGGTAGATGATGAGTGAGCTGTCAGCATGTTGTCATCCATCTTTGCCACAATGCTTATCTGAAATGAGCATAATTCTTGGGCCTCCAAAACTGGGCTGAAGTTGTCATGAGACTGGGATTGCTCATGAGCTCCCCAGCACTTCCTGCATCAGGAAGGTTGGGCCTGCCATGAGAACAGCCTGTGTGGAAGCATTTGGCACCTCCACCTTAAACCCTGACCAGAGCTCCCCATCCAGAGTTGTGCAAACAGTAAAATCAACTTGTAAATCAGCTTAGAGTGACAGGCTCATTCACACAGTTAGAAAGCCACTTCTCTGCACTTTCTGTTTTTTAAATGTTGCAGAACAAAACAAAACTTCCATTGCATGGTGGGAATCATAAGATTTTTTTAGATCAAAGGAAGTTTAGAACTATTTATAAAACGTCCGCATTTCTAGCTATTAAATAAATGTACAACCAATCAAAATGCAGTGTTATCTGAATTCTCATAAACAGACATTGTCATTTTTAAGATGACAGTTTTAGAAAACCATGGTAAAAATAGGAATGGATTCACCATCAATTAATCAACACACTATAAAAATGTCTAGTCAATTAGCCATATCTATATAATTAAGTGTGATGAGCTACAGGAATTAACCACACCACTCTGGAAACTGTGTATTTTCACCCTAAATTTTTAAAAACTATTTCCATAGTTGGCTGGTGGCTGTTCTTTTAACTTTGACATTGTAATAGGAAGAGATATAGCATAAACTCAAATTTATTTTTATGTGCATGTTGAGATGATTGTGGTAGCTATTTGAGAAGTCAGCCATTTGTCACAAAGTACAGTCTGAAATTACCATATTTTCTCCAGTAACGTAGGTGTGAGGTAGCAGGGCTGGCCTGAAAGCTGCCAAGTTGGTTTAAGTCCCTCTCCTTCCAAGCCAAGCCAAATCCTGTTTGCAGAGGAAATATCAGAGAGGTATCTAAGGAATGAATTTATATTGCATTTTGAAAGTGAAGCAAACTACCTTGTTCTGATGTCCACTGAGAGTATCCACAAGAAGTAGTTGGTGTGAAATAACCTGTGCTCTGTGAGTTCACATTCTTGATTATATTGAAGTTCTTATACAAAATCTGAGACGTGTTTAAAGCAAGACAACAGCAGAAGTTCATAAAGATAATCATGTAGTTATCTACAATTTTTTGGTGCTTTCCAGTTTACCCTTACGCTCTAAGATATGATCTCATAAACCAGACCTAAAATGCATTTCCATTAGTGCAAGCTCATTAGCAAGATGACTACAGTGTATATATTAATATCCTACTTGCTACCAGGGAGACTGACCTACCAATTGTGCTTGTCCATAGAAAACAGAAGGGTTTTTGTGGCCAGCCATTTCTTTTGAAGGAAAGGAAGACGTCTGAGTCATCTGGATTTCCTTGATCAGCCCATCTCAGTGAGTAGTACAGGGCGAATTTTGTAAAGCTTATGGATTTCATACTCCAAATAGTGTGTGTTAAGGAATTATTTTAGACTCCAGATGTTTTGAATTTTCTTTGTATTTATAAAAATTTAAAAATCCTTTAATGCTTAATGAGAGTAGATAAAGCTTTCTTAACACTTTTGAAAATGATTAAAAGTCTTTTGGACGCACCTTCCTTTGTTATAGGAAATCAGTGGAATTTACTCAGCTTTTACCCAGATACCTCAGACCAAGTATTTGGCTGAAGTTCCACTGGATTTCCAGGTCAAGATGAAGGGTTTTGTTGTGCCTTTATGATCTAAATCCCTCTCCCTTAGCTTCTACCTTTGCCCTTACATGATATCCTAGCAGCTAGAGAGAGGTGAAATGCTCAGACTGGCTTCTTCCTGAATTGAATGCTGTCAGGAGAAGGCTTTCGGTAGAGGATTCCTGTCTCTGACAGCTGCTGGTCATCCTCATTTGTAAGTAAGCATGTCTCCTTGGCCAGTCTTGCCATGAGCAGAGAAGTGTGCAAGGACAATGACATGTGTGAGATGGAGATATTGAGTTTCTCAGTTGGGAAAAAGGCTTCCTTCCCGACATCTCTGCTCAGAATTTTGATGCAGGTTTACAGATTGGGAGAATACTCTGCAGGAGGTTTTGGTGCTGGATAATAGGGGTGATGTGTAGGCAGCTCTGTGGCTTCTCTTTTGAGAAGGGCCTTGATCCTTGTGGTGCTTCACCTGCTGAGGATCGCTCTTGCTGAATGCAATTGAACTGACAGTGGTGGTGCAAAGATACGATGCCTTTCCTTCTTTTTGAAATGAGTGGGAAGGACCACAGTCGGGGACCTTGAGGGGGTTTCTCCTAGGATTAGTTGCTGGTGTTGGAGCCAGATATTTGTTTGCTGTAATCTTGTTTGTTTCCAAACATCATGCAAAGACTTTTTTCCCTGAATGCAGCAAGAATCAAACAAACGATGGTTTCTTTGATGGTGGCTCCAAGCCCCTCTCAGCCCAACCGATGTTGAAAGCTCTCATGGGTTTTTTTCTTTGCAGCACCGTGTTATCACTCTGTCTCTCATAGTCCCTCCTCTGTTGACTTTGGGCTCCTCTTATTTCAATCCTAAAGAAACTGACTGCCATATTCACATTTATCGTGAACGAAAGGTGGCTCCAAAGTAAGCAAGAGAACAAAGCTCTGGACTGCAGGGTTGTGATGCCCTGCACAGCCCCACATTGGCTTTTCCCTGCTCTCAGCTGAATGAAGTCAGCTCTGGCCAGGGGAGCCATAGGTCCACGTTAACTGGCCTGGGGCTATATGTCCCACCAAGGGGCTGAGGAATCCTCTCAAATCCTTCTGGGCTGGAGCTGGTTCTTGTCTGAGCTGCCCTGAGCAGGGACAGAGGATCGGGGTCTGTCTGCATATGGGTCATGTAGATGTTCCGTTATGCCAAAAAGCAAATGATTTTGCAAACAACTTGTTAAGAGAATTTCTTGAGCAGCAGTGTCTTTTTTGTTTTCACTAAATGGAGTTATTTGCTGGCAATTATTTCAGACCGGAATAGCTGGAGACTGTAGAGTTGTATTTGCATTTTTGTTCAAGTGCCTGCACATGTACTGCACACTGTGTTCCTTGTGAGGCAGTCATTTATTGTCCAAAAAGCTTTGCTTTTCACATCCAAGCACTAGAGCAGGAACCTCACAGGCTGACCTAAGTTTGGAGAACAAAAACTGAATGGCCATGCTGATGTAGACCCACAATTTTTTATTAGATTATTATATTAAGCAAACAAGCCCTAAACCTTCCATAAAGTTTGTTTCTTCTCTATTGTTTTCCCATAAGTTTGCAAGCCTGTCAGACTGAAATCCAATATTAGTTCAGCACCAGGAAGCTGCCCCAGTAGTTCCTGAAGGATATTTCCCCCTCTGAAGGTGGATCGCCCATCCAGCATCTCACTGTGATGCTCTCAGGAGCTGCTGAGCTGTATGTAGTTTATGAGTCTGTTCAAGAATCAGACACAAGTCAGATTTCAGGTATTCCCTGACAGTGTCTTTACCAAGTGGTCCTTTACAAGCCTGACACTGAGCTCATGGTTTGAGCAGGTACTGGATGTGGATCTCACTGAAGCTCCACACAAAATACTGGTTTCTGAAATGAAATTCCAAACTAGAGTGCTACCTACTCATTCTCTAGGAAACCCACAGTAGAAAAGTCTCCTAAAGACTGCGGTTATGTTCTTTTCTCTTAGCTAATATGGAAAGTGCAGTGTCATCTATGTCAAGTAGCATCTACCAGTGGCAGCCAGTGCCAGTTTTAAAGGCAGCAAGAAATGAGCCAGAAAGGTCTTCAACTAGGGCTCATGCAAAAGACTCTTCCACAGGCTCTGATACAGATTAGAAATGAACAAGTCCTTAACTAGCTGGAGAGGAAAAACCAAAGCGTGGAGGAAAGATTAAATCAAGAGCAGAATTCTAGCAATAAGTCATGGTTTTATAAGCAAACAGGAGCAGTGGTTACAGCATGTGTTAGAGTGCAAGCACTCCTTGTTTTGGTTTGATTTTGATTTGTTTTGATGGGAGGATCAGCAGAAATTTTCAGTTTGCTGCTGAAGCAACATGTTGTCAGACAAACTGGGTTCCCAGATCTCTTTTAGATTCACCTCTTTCGAAGAAATGCATTGGGGATTCCCTCCTGCAGTGTGGGAGTTTCCAAAGGCAATCCCCCACCCCTCGGTCATCAGCTCATGATGCACTCGCCAGGCTGGGACTCAGGAACTGGTATTTTTTTTGAAGGACTCAGATCCTAACCTGAGCTCCCGCATCCAGAAATAAACATTTATATTGATCTATATCCAAAGCACATTCCTACGACGTCAAATCAGCACCTTCCAGCTCGTCGGTCTGACAAAGTGCGGCATTTACAACTTTCCAGTGAAATGCAGAGGGGGATTTCAGCACAGGGGTATCGTCTGAGCAACATCATATCACGCAGCCTGGCAGTGTGATGGCAGGACCGGTGACAGCTCAGTGTGCTCATTTTAGGGGACATACCCTCAAAGCCCATCAGCTAAACCACAACAACTTCATCCTTTAGCTTTCCCACTCCCCCTGCAGCTTCCACAGAACAGAAATTTTAGATGAGAGTTGGTTTCAGTTTTGTTGTTTTGGGCTTTTTGGTTTGTGGGGTTTTTTTTTTGCTCTCCTTTGCTCTTTGCTTTGGGAGCACACAGCAGGACGACCTCGGGGGCAGCTAAGCTGGCCAGCAGGTCACAGCATCTGCCATCCAGCATGCCATCCCTCCTTGCCTCACACACGGCTGTCGTAGGAACCGGCAGGGACATAGGATGAGGCTGCAGAGCAGATTAAACAGGATTTAATTCAATCTTTAGGTAGCGGTTCACTGAACAAAGACCTGACTGTGCCTGGCCTGGCCCTCCCTCAGCAGGGAGCCTGCAGGACAGCCAGCCCGGACTAAAGAAACTTTGCTAGTTTGGCACTGGTTGAAGTTCAAAGCCCCAGGAAGGCCAGGAGCAGCAGGCAGGGTCACTGCTGTAGTGGGGCAGTAGGGCAGATGCTGTGGGACCTCTGCCATTGAACCTGGTTTACTATTTGTAGGTGCTGCACATCAGAAAATGCTAATTCTATAGGAATAATTGCCTCCCTCCTAAATGCACTTAACCAGACAAAAATGTAGCAAGCAGCTCGCAGCTTTCAGCAGGTTATTCCCAGCACAAAGAAATCACCTATCATTCCCTGAACCCACTTGCTTTCACTACCTTCAGTATTCCCTACCTGTAGCTATCCTAAAAGTAATCTAGGGTTTTGCAGGTTTTTAGATTTGTTTTTATTTTATTTTTTGAAACCCCTGTGATTTCTGGCAGCCTGCAGCTGGCTGAACAGCTGCATCCCCTTCTTGTGGGGTGACAAGTTGCAGTATATCTCCTCACACCCGGTGTGTCTCCCAGCACAGGAGAAGAATGAAGTCCATGTGCCTATGATATGGCCGCTGAGGTACTCGGGCCAGTCCTGTTTTTGCTGTCTCCCTGGTGAGGGCTGTGATAAGCCTAGGCTGGCTTTCTGATCTCTCCCTCTGGATGTGGTGCCCTGAAGGAGTCTTTCCATGGGCTGGAGAGAACTTCTGCACAGAGCTTGCTTGTACTTACAAGGTAGCAAAGCAAATAAACTCTGTCGGTACAAAGCTACGCCTGTAAATTTTTCCTCTCTTTAGGCTTTTTCTTCTCTTCCTGCGTTTTTTCCTCCTCCTTTCTATGAATGCATTGTGGCTGTCTTGCAGCAAGCTGGCCAATAGGGTCCTCTGCAGCCGGGCCTTTTCTACCCAAAATCTGAGGCTTAGCACTCACTGCCAGCTGGTAGCCAACATCATTTTGACACACACACTCTCGGTAGAAAGGACGAATCAGTGGCCTAGAAGTGGGCATTTCCTTCCTTGATAATCAGAGTAGTTTTATTCTGTGCATGCATCTTAGCCTCATGGTATGGAATATACAAAATTTAAGACACTAGCTATCCCCTGTTTAAATGTTGTGCCGCTCCACAACATTAGGATGAGTAACCAAACTGAATCCTGAATCCTCCCCACTCCGGCTGCATCGCATGTGAGCCTCATTACGAGCATTTAAGCAGTCAGTCAGCCAGTCACAAGAGAAAATAAAACTAAATGAATGGCAACAACCACGCTGGGGAGAATTATGCATGCTAATAATGGTGTCAGCACTTGCTGCCGGAGCGCTATTAATGTGCAAAAGCGTTGCCTGTGCTCGATTAGAGCGTAATCCTGTCCCAGCCAGGGGTCCCGGGTGGTGCCATTGGCAGTGTGTTTGTGGGGCCCAGATGTGCTGCACAGCAGGACCCACTCCCTGCTCCAGGCTGGGGGAAGGAAGGGCTTCAAGTGGTAGGAGGGAGTCATTTTAGTGTTGGGGTCAACAGTTAGCAGATCCCATAGAATTCCAGTTTGGCACCCTCTGTAACTTGTGCTGTGCTCGGGAGATGATTGCATTGAGCTGGCCAGGGCTTTGTAGAGTTAGCAGTCACAGTGATGGGGATGACCTCAGACCTCTGCAGGCATCCTCCCCGGAGGCTGGTGCCAAGCTGTTTGTCATCGACAGAGTCCTTCTCCCTGCAGCTGGGCAGCAGGGTTGCCTGCAAGGGCCGGGTCCTGGAGGCTCTGGGCTGTGCAGTCACATGGCTGTGAGCATTAATTCTGCTGGCATTGCTCTTTGTCCCCACCTAGCTCTCCAAATTGTGTCCAGAGGGTAGATGATGTCTGGTCTAAATAAATACTTTGGAGAGGCTGAGTTTCCTGCCTCCTTCTCCCCCTCCTAGCACATCTGTGCCGGAAGAAACCTAATTTAAGCCCTGTGTCTCTGGCACAAACAAACGGGAGCTCCAAGCCCTCGCAAAGACCAGACTATTCTTGCTTTCTTAAGACCTTAATTCTTGCTATTCCTTGTGGTTTCAGATCTCACTGCATTTGACTAGGAGGGCAGCAATTGCACTTTGAAATCATTTTTATTTTGTACGCTGAAGTAGTCTCTGAGTTGAACTCTGCTATGTGCAGCTTAAAGCCCTGCCATTTTGGATTTGTTTATTCATTCAGCAGTTGTGAGAGTCCCTCCAACCCAGGCATCCATCAGTGAGCTTGCTGTGGTTTGAAGTGGGTTTATCTCAATCTACAGAACGTGTAGCTATGCATTGGTGACTCATAAAGGGCTCAGTCCTGCAAAAGCACATGTTTAAGCACATGTTTAACTTTCAGCACATTATTATGTCTCACAGAAGTCAAAGGGACAACTCACTTTCCTAAAGTCAGGCTTGTTCTTAAGCGCTGTTGAGGACTGGAGTCAGAGAGCTCAACACCTTGCAGGATCGAGTCCATAATGATTTTCTTTTCTTGCCTGCATAAGTCACATTCCTGAAAACACGCTCTAAAGGATCAAGTTCTGCTACTGTTGAATAGCACATATTCACAGATAGTCTGGTTTTAATCAATCGGTGGATGACTTTGAGCAAATAAGATCCCCCTTACTATAACTCAATTTTCCATGTGTAAAGTAGAGATAATGATACTTGCCTTATTTGCAGAACACTTAAAGATTTACTGAGAATTCACTCCATAAGAGAGAGGTTCTGTATGTGGCTCTGAATAAATCAATGTTAACACATTTTCACACTGGTGAATACAGAATCAGGGCTGGGGAGGTATTTTTTTGTTTTGTTTTATGCAGCTGCTGGCTTTCAACTGTAGGCATAAAATCTTTTTATGAGAAGACTGAAAAGAAGTTTGGCAGCATAACTTTTAGTGCAAGAGTCGCAGCCTTTGAATAGGTTCTCATTCTCCCTTAGTACATACAAGTTTAGGCTGTTACAAGGCACCTAAGCAGTAAAATTTAAGCTTGCTGTAAAACAGAACCTTCCATGCATGTGACACACCATTTCCTAGGAGAGTGAAAACTGTAAGGGATAACATTCCTGCTGCTCCTGGAGACAGATCTTGGCACGTAAAATCTGAATTTCCCAGTAACTTGGAGGCAGTTGAAGGTATTTCCTAACTTCACCTGAATGAGGCAGGATGACATTGTGCCATGTGCCAGCTGCTAGGATGGAAACATATTGACCTGTCCTGTCTAAGGATCTAGGTCTTTATATTTAAGTGTAAAGATTTTAAGTAAAAGGAAAAGCTACCTATGAAGTATATTTTGAAAATGGTGTTGAAAGGATGACATTGCCTCTATGTGGTCTCATGAGTAGACTATTGACATTTCCCAACAAAATTCACCTTTGCATCTTTCTAATGACACCCACATCATATTGTTTAATATTTTCTCTACATTTTATCCTAAATTTTCTGAGGTACTCACATTTCACTCTATTTTTGAGTCTTCAGTTATTAGCATATGGATAATTCTGGTTTTCCAACCCTGCAGATGTAACATTGGTTGACTCTTAAACCTGCAAGTCCAGTTTATGCATTTTCCACATCTTTGTGTTTTCTTTTTAGTGGAGATTTTTTCTGCCATGTAAAACAAAGTGATTATTCAATCCAAATCTTCGGAAAATTCTGCTCTTTGGCACAGTATTGTGTTGTCTGATACTTTTTTTTTAAAAAAAGTTTTAAATTTCTGGAAGGGAAACCCTTCCTATGAGGAGACTTAAGTTTCCATCAGTCATGAGAAAAACTGTTCCCTCTGGAATATTAGAGGTAAGCTTGGAAGACAACATTAAACAGAAATAAAATTCCAGATTGCTTCATTCTGAATTTCAGCTCTGTTTCTTTGGAGGGGTTATTGTTTCCAGAAAACACTTTGTTTTTTAGATTTTCTTGGCCTGTTCAAGTTTAGTGCATTGACTGTAGTAGCCAAAACTTTTGGATATGCAGCAGACAGGATAAATGTACAGCATCTGTCAATAGATAAATATACATGTGTGTGTTATACAGGACATAGAACTTTGTGTTGTGCTGCTATAAATGCAAAGCAATCATGAAATGTTGCAGCACTGGCTTTCCCTCTCAGTTGTTTTGCTTTGACCAAAAGAGGATTGGGGATTCTTGCAGAAAGTTGTTTTGCAGATAACTTCTGAGACATATTTAAAAAAATTTCATGTAAGTTCTTTGCCACTTTCATGGTTTGGATGAGCCTACCTTCTCCCTGCAGCATTTGAACTCCACTGCTGTGTCTGTAATACGTAGTTCAGGCATATATTTGTTCATTCAGATTTCTTTTCAATGATTCTGCACTTTCTTATTTCCCTTGGTCCCTGAGCTGTAGGCAAAAGTTTCTGTTCTGATAAACAGACAGTGATGTGTAGCTGTCAGGGACTACATGCTGTCTAATTGAATAAATGCTGAAGCCTGCATTCTACTCACAAGGACTGACAGGGTTACAAATTACTCTTGGGGATATGTGTCTCTAAGTAAGTATTTCCTAATGCCACCAGGGTCTTGATTCTGTTGCCCACACATAGATACCTGGCACCTTTTGAGTTGCCCTGAGATTTTTCAGATGGTCCTCAGTTGCTGCTTGGCATGGCTTCCCTGTGGTGTGGGTCCCCCACGGTTCATGTAGGATGTCTGCTGCCACCAAATAAACATCCTGGACTCCTTAAGGCATTTCAAAGGGCAAGAGATACCTAGTGGAGATATCTGAATCCACTCCTAATAGTGCAACACAATTATCTGCTCTCAGCCAAAGACTTCCTAGAAACACGAAATTCAAAAAAAGATCTGTTGTCAAGCGAAAGAATATTTCTGTGGTAAATCACCTGAGAATAGGGCTTGTGGCATAGGAAAATGCCAACTATCCTTACTTCTCCAGATGTCATGGGACATTTCATGCTGTTCCAGAACAGCTTTGCTCTCCATAGCTCTGAAGTCGCTGTGAAATATCAGACAACAGAGAAGGCACTGTATGGCTTTCTTTGTGCAACTGGTTCCTAAATATTTGCTTTGGAAGAAAACAGCCTTGTTGTTTAGCACAAATGAAAATGTAATTTACTTCTCCTTTGATCAAACTGAAGCCAATCACATGACAGGAGCACCGCTAGCACACGCTGTGTATCTGCTTTTGTCTATTCCCACTAGGCAAGCAGAGATTGCTTTCAGTAGCGAGGCATCCTAGCACTTGGGCGTGGTACAGAGGAGGGTTCAAGTAATGAGCAAGCTCTCATTTCTCTCAGAAGACCTGGCAGAAGGCCCCGTCTATTCTTTAATTACATTTCAACAGCTGTTTTTTATATATTTGTGTTTCCTTATTCAAAAGTGGCTTAGGAGGAAAAAAAAAAAAAAAGAAGGAAAAAAAAAGCAAACGATGAGCATGTTTCAACCAAGAAACACAAAACTCTGCAACACAAGAAGCTGTCATGGACTAGCCAAAATCTTTCCAAGAAAAATTATTTCCTTCCCAGACCCACGTCAGTGTTGATGCCACTATGGATGAGGTGGAAAGAAAACAGAGTAGGTTGGAACTCGATTAAGAGCATACTGACTTGCAAAGAATCAAACATTGTTAGATAATAGTCAGTCATCCTGATAGTAAAGTAACAGCCCCGTGTGATGGCACCCACAGAGTGAATGAAGAGGAACAGCTTTCCAGGTCATTCCAAAGAACCTTCATTCATAAACAGCAACTCCCAGACGTCAGCTTTAGGGCTGAGCTTGGTTTCAGGGGAGTGATTTCAATACTTTCACCTGCACATTGTACACACCTTCCCCAGACATCTGCTTCCAGCTCAAGAAGGTAGTGGTGGGAAGGGGAGCTATGGCTGTGAACATCACCTCTGCTCACAGGGGCTATCCCAGCCACCAGAGTCCACATGCCATTTCCAGTCAAGGCTGATGCCAGCCTGTCTTCCAAGAGGCATGAAGACTCCTCCAGAAGACTCCTTCAAGATCAATCTTTGGGAGACAAAACTTGTCCCCATTAGTTTAGCTGATGTGAGCTAAGGGGAAAGTTTCCCAGCTGTGATGTGATGTGATGCGATGATCATCTTTGTTCTAGCAAGGGTAACTGAAAGAGTTCATGCAAAAGCCAAACCGCAGAGGCAAACTTTTTGATTACTGAAAAGAAAAAGAAAGGTTTGGCCTCCCTGGGCAACCGTGGACTCTAAGCTAAAGAGCAGGACTGCCCTTTATAGCTTCACTGATGCATGAGAGGTTGTCTGGTCCTGTACATCATGTCTGTCTTGTTCCTTCTTCACTGCCCAAAGTTGTAAATATAGGTATGTGGGGATGACACCAAAGGGTCATCTTGTCTCCAGCAGTGGTCGGTAGCATAAGGTTATGGAAGGTATGTAGGACTTGGCACTCATGGCCCTTCACATCTTCTAGCAGTCAGCAGCATATGGATTTCTTGAGCTGGAAATTGCATATAGATTATTGTGCTTAGTAGACAGTAACAGACCTTTACTTCCATGGGTTCATCAAACATGTTCTTTGTGCACATGTTTAAACTCCTTTGAATTCATTTCTAATTTGGCCTCTACAGCATCCTGTGGCATAAGTTCCATGATTTAATTAAAAGCTGTGTGAAAAAGTCCTTGCTTAGCTCATTACAAAAATGCTTCCTGATGATTTTTTTGTTCTTGTGTGGCAAGAAACAGTGAATAATTTTTGCCTTCACCTTCTTCACACTATTTATGATTTTGTAGACCACCTTCATAATTTTTCTACCAACCCAAACACATGCAGTCTTTTCTGGTCACCAAGAGGAGGATAAAATGGAATGCAAAAACATCTGGAATACGAGCAGCTACATGCCATCTATTTAAAGCAGAATGGTTGTCCATAACTATTTGTGTACACATCTGTGTAAAGGGAAATTATAAAAACAAGAAAGCTCTGTTATCTTCGTTGGTTACTGAAGACAGAGCAAATAAACAACATATTTAAACTCTAGTGAAACTAGGTAGACAAAACAGGAGGACAAAAAGTCCTAGCCTCTGTTTTCAAAAAGGTTAGCAGTGGAACAAGTTTAGGACCAAGAAAGCCAAGTTCAGACTAGATGTTTCCTACTGAGGAATGTGGTGGATAATAATAAAGTCCATTAGAAGTGACTTCCAGCCCAAAGGGGATAATAAATGTAAAATTACAGTTGTCTCCTGAAAACAAAGCTGGTACTGCGCTCAGAAACACCGATGTTAATGAAAGACATCAAAACTCAAATTACCTTAGAAACAAATGTGCCAAAGTGTCACAATCAGCTGGTGAAAAATAAGTACAGGCATTAAAATCAATGCATTTCTTGAGGGAGGTAAGCGAGTAACCCCACCTTCAGGGGAGCCTAATATAAAATCTCTCAGAAACATTTATCTCTGGTTTTGTTTAAAGGGATATGCTTAAGCACCATTAACATACAGTTCTTTGCTTTTGTTTGCACAAGTGAAAGCAACATATGTCATTTTATGAACTGCCAGACATCATGGCAGAGAAATAAGCTCTCCCCCCACAGTTCAGAGTGGATGGGGTTCCAGTGCTTACCAGTGTTACCAAAAGTACTGCTGAAAAAAGATGAAGGGAAGGACAACCACCTTTCTAGGCATCTCCAGCCTCATTCAGTGCACAAATCCCACCCCAGCCTTAAAATAGACATAACCTGAAATGCTGCAACCTTGAGAAAGGGTCTCAAGGAGGTGAGGCTGCGGACCTCAGTATTTCTAAGGTACCACAGTGCTATAGCTGCTACAGTTCATCTTGGGTGTTTTCAGATTAATTTCTATAACAGATTGTTCGTCCCTGCAAAAATATCCAAATATCCAGAGCAGATTTGGATTTGAACATTGTAAACTGCTCATTCAAAATAACTCTAATGGATTGCTTTTGCTAACTTAGCATGACACCAACCTTTGGACTTTCTTTCAGTTCTCATTCCTTTTTAGCTTATTTGTGGAAACTTATAATTAGATTTTCCTTTTCCTCCTTCTCCCCCTCCCCAGCTGATAAAGTGCCATAAATCCTGGACATCATCCATGAGTGCAGTCATTTATGAATTTTGCTATTTTTTGCACATTGCACCATATGTAAGACAAACTAACTTAGAGGCACAGTTTCTTATTCCTGGCATGCAGGAGAGTCACTGAGAGATATCATATGGTCTCCTGGCAAAAGTACAAAGTGGCTCTTGTTGTTTGATCTACTGTCTTAAACTTAAATGCAAAATCTGATAATTGGGTCAGGCAGGAGAAGAACCTTACTAATAAAGCTCTTTTCATTTCCTTTTCCTATATTTCCTCTTTTCATCTTTTCTTTCTCCTTTCTTGGTTGGTCCGAGAAGCTGGAATCAGCTGTTAGCAAAAGGGTTAGCAGTGGAGCCTGCCTTATGGAATTTCATCTTCTCCCCCAAATCCCCTTCTGTCTGTCATCCCTCAGCATAAGCTGTTCTCTCAGCTGCACTGCCAGTGGATTTGCTTGCTCTCCTAGGGTTGCTATGGATGTTTTCTCAGAAATATCTTAGTCTTTATAAAACTTCAATTGTTGAATGTGGGGCAAACATTCTCCAAAATCATTGACTCTTTAAAAACAAAAAAATGTCTAGGAATATCTTTTCCATCCGGGAATCTCTTTCATGCTATTTTTAACAAAGTCAGAGGTTTGTACTCCCGAGGATACAGAAGTTAAATGGATGCTGAACTTTCTTTGCAAACTGAACATCTCCATAATATAAGAAGCTGAGACCTGAGCGCTCACTCAGCTGAATGATTTTTTAAGCAGTAATAGAGCACTTTTGTTCTCTGCTAGGACTAGCACAGCAGGAACATTTCACAGTCGGTTTAATGATTGGAATTAAATATTTGATGGTTATCCATGTAATTAGATTGGCTGTATTTTCCCTCTGTGATTTTCCCCAAATTTTGTTGAAAACTATGAAATCCTAATTTTGAAAACTCAGCCTACGTGCTTTAAAAAGCCCTTGATCTTCTGTGTCTGCATCTTCGTCAGCTGGGTGGCTGCTGCTGCAGATCCCTCAGTCTGGCATAATTGCTGCAGAAGGGCTTTTAGATTACACAGAAGAGGGTTGCAGGAGCAGGCAGCTATTGACCAGGGGTGACTTAGTAAGAGCATTGTAGTTTATCGCTAAGCCCCAGATGCAGCATGCTCAGCACACAGGAAGCTCAGCAAAGCTTCCAGACCTATGAAAATGATCAGTTTTACTACAACATAAACTCTTTCAACTTACTACATTCTTGTACCCATGACTTTCCTCCACACATTCCCTCTGGGAGGCTTGGGAATTATTCTCAAGGCAAAACCAGATTTTATGTTTGGTGAAGGACCAAGTAGCTATATTTCTCCCCAGGTATTGACCACAAACACAGAAGCTCCCCAGCTATGATTAGGAAAAATGCTCCAAAAGCTGTTTCTCTCTCGTCAGTTAGGTACTGAGCAGGAGAGGTTTATGTCTTGTGGGTATAGCTGTGACTGCTCTCAAACTGCATCTTGGCTGGTGTATTTATGGGAGCAATTGACCAGCTGGAGTCCTTACAAACCAAATTGGCTTGCTGGTTAAGAATTCCTAAATAACTCCTTGCTCAAGACAGAAACTTAGCTGAACAACCCACAAAACGAAGCAAGACCCTTTAGAAAACATGTACTAAATAATGTGTATTGGAAGAGGATATTTTTAGCAAAGATCAGCTGCGCTACGTTTTCACTGTGCATTTCAAGTTCAGCCTTAAATACTGCATCCTGGTTTGTAAAAGGGACACTCAAGCAGCTGGGCAATTTCATAGAAGAAAACATTAGAGCAAGCAAGTACAGAATACATGAACAGGGAAAATTAAATTGAAAAGTGTAAGGCACCCTTAAGATACATGCTGAAAATGGAACTTGGGAAGAATATCATGTTTTACAATTGTTAAATAAGAGGGCAGAATAATAATGCAAGGAACTCGGAGTAATATCTACTTGCTCCCAAAACATTTTTTTTCCTGCATTTCTCATTTGGAGAAGATTAAACAAACTGAGACAGCGAGGCAATAAGAACACAAGCAAGGACTGTCAGCAGGGCTTCTGGGTTATTTTTACTTTTGGCAGATGTAAGAGGGCTCAGCTCCTAGTCCATTTCGTATGATGACTTACACTTTTTGCAGGTTTGAATATTTGAGCTGGGGGCCAGCCTACAGTGTTGGTTTTCCTCATGTATCAGCATGACAGGCAGCTGTGTTGATCCACTGTCAAACCTCAACCTTGCACACTGTTGAACATGGACAGGGTGGTCAGGTGTCATGCACATTATATGTCTTTATTGGCCCTCATTTTACACTCTAAGTTGTTTCTATTCCTACTTTTATTGTCATTAATTACTTCACATCCCATCTAAAGTAATGCGTGATCCAGGTGACGAGCTGTGTGTATACTGATAACAAGTGGCTACCTTGCAGTGTGCCTTTTTAGTCATTTTACAAACTGAACATTTCTGAATAGGCCTTTATAAGAAAAGAATTCATTTGTGAGGGTAGCAAAAGACGCTGGTGCTTCTTTGCAAATTCCTGCATCCTTATCTTTGAAAATTATCTTGTGTTCTCTCTTTTGGAATTATTGGGTTATCATTAAGCTCTCCTCAGTTTGGAGAGAACTACTTCAGGTTAAAATAGCCATAACATTATTGGTAAGAAGAGCAGCATATTGGCAGCAAATAGATTTGTACTAAGAGCGGTGTGTGCTTATAGGCAAGGAAGATCACTGATGAGCTCAGGTCAGACCTGGCAGGCAGCCCCTCAAGCATCAATGCCAACACTGTAGACCTTAGAAAGCCTTCTGGGGACTGCTTTCCCCAGTATATGCCCCCATCTCTTTGCAGCACTTGTGTGGGATGCCCAGAGCCGCCTGTGCCTGAGCACCAGATGCTTGCTTTTTTTCTCTGTGACCACAGCATGGGGCTTTGTGGCACAAGGGAACCTTTGAGGACACCATGGGCCAGGGCAGGACAGTGGCTTCTTCCTATGTCACATTGACATTGATTGCCTGAACCCACAGTCTCTCCTGGCGTTCAGTGAAATGAAAAGTCCCTGGGCAGCAAGCCAGAAGGGCAACGCCACCGTGGCTCCTTCCACCCAGCAGCAGTCAGCTGGGCTGCAACTGCCACACCAGCAGCTGCAGGGAGAGAAAGAAAGAGGGACAATGAAAAGTCTTAGCCATACAACGTCCTCCAGGAATTGCATGACTTCAATTATAACTGGTTTGTGCTGTTGGGTTAGCTTTTGTATCTCTCTTTTATTATTATTATTCCAGATTCACTGGTTCAATATTTGATTCTAGCCAGAACTTCCTTTGTTTGGTTCCTTCTCACACACTGGCTGAAGGTTGCCCAAACTTTTCATTTGCGTGTGTTTACTAGTTGACTTTTAAAAAAAGTTTACTTGAAGGGGCAGAAGCAGTAACAGTGTTGCTTTAGTTCAAAAATAAATGTGAACAAAACTACTTCTGACAGTTAACAAATATGAAATACACTTGACTCCTAGGCTATTAAACAAGAGCAGCAAAATGTTCCCAGCAGTTGCTTAATGCAATTACTTGATTAGAGAAAGGCATTTCATTTCCTAACCGCTACAAGAATAAGCAATATAGCTGTCAATAATTTTGCAGCCAGGGCTGGGGGCTGGTGGTCAGCTTTAGACCACATCTTTGCATGGTCATTAGTGCATATCCATCAATGCACCCAGCAAAGCCTTAAGATTCTTAAGGGATTTCAGCAGCATGCGAATGACCTTTTCCTTCATCAGTTTCCAGGATGTTTTTCATTACTGAATATGCAGCACATCATAATGTTTTACATCAATCCTCCATTTAGGTCATATCATGTTATTTGAGACAGCCTACAATCTTGGATGTCTTTTTTGCTAAAGAATTGATGTGTAAGTGCGGTGGTTCCCTATCAGAAAGCACCATCAATGGGCTCCAAGACTTTGCAGATGGTAGTGCTTGTACAAAATATATATTCTATCAGATGAAAGAGATATTTGTCTTTTATGTGACTAGTGTTTCAGCAAGCAACTAAGGGAGAGGTGGTGGTCCATCAAACAGCATAGTGCTCAGCTTCTAGGGCAACATCAATCCGTTTCCAACTCGTTTATACACTTCTGAGAGCAAAACTGACTCCATCCCAAACAGACAGTTTTTCGTCCCCCGTAACATCTGCTAGTGGGCAAGGGTGGGCCTTTGTCTATGTTTTAATGTGGTCAGGATTGCACTTCTGAAGGACATGTCCCAGCCATTGCCCGCCATGCTGTGGTGCGTATCATGGAGGGGTCTCAGCAAGCATGAACTGGCTCCCTTTCTACTGAAATAAAACTGAAAGTCAGGACCCAGGGGGTTCAGGTACGTGCCCTGGCCACTGAAGGGCCTGGGCTAGCCTCAAGCAAACATCTCTCAAACACAAATAGTGTGGCTGTCAGGTCTGCAGCACCAATGGTTTCTCTCTGCAGAGCTACCCCTGTTGCTCAGCACTACTCATACTGCTAACACAGCTGCAGTGTGTGCCTTCCAGGTTAAAGAGCTGCTGGAGCACCGTATGGCGGTGGGCCACAGCAAAAATGTTCCTCATTTTCCTTTCCTTCACAGCATGTGCAGCCCAATCCAGCACAAGCACTAAGTGCTGATAGCCCCACGGTGAGAGTCATCTCTGCCACGAAGAGCCAAAGTCCATGTGCCTACAAAGCCATGCACATATGAAAACAGTGACATCCCTTTGCTTAAAACTAGACTTCATAGGCAACTATGGTGTGGCAGAGCTGGGTAGTTCATAGCCCGAAGGGGCTGTTCACGTTTCTGTGCTCCCTATGGCCTGAAAGGCATTTTTGTTTCCATAAAAGATGGAATAGTTTCCTTGATTCATCAGTCTTCCTTGAGTAGTATTTGTAAATACATTCTGTCTGTGTTACTAAAGGAGACATCTTGACCATGTGTTCAAAATTATAAGTGTGAACTCATCGTGTTCTGTTGTACATAAATATTGTCTGCCACGCTGTCATTCTTCAGCTTTATATTGACGCCTTTAAACTCATTTATGGTATAAATAATAATGCTTCCTTTTAGGGGTCCAGTTCCTGAGTTGAGTGATACACCATGCATGGATTATTCAGAGAACGGGACAGAATTAAAGGCAGTTTTTTTCTCATCCCCTGTCAAGCTCCAGGTCACATAACGCAGGAGGAAATAGCCAGATCTGCTGTAAACTCTCCACCTTGTTGTACTCTATCATGACTAAAGTAATTTATCCAAAGCAGCTGGATGACTTATTAATTTTGAGGTTAATTTCTATATGTAACAAAAACTCAAAAAAACCCACCACCACCACCCAAAAAAAAAAAAGAATAAAAAAAGAGAAAAAAAATATTGTGGAAAAATCCAAAGCCTAAAAACCTAAACAATATCAATTTAAGTTGGTGCAATATATTTTTGTTAAACCTGAATGTAAATGTTTCACCTTGGGTTTGGTTTAGTATCGTTTTATAATTTTTTATTTCTATTTGTTTTAATGTGGACTAGTCTTTAAACAAAGGGGCAAACAAAAAGTACCAAAATAAAGAGTCAAAATATTCATTTTAGAAATACCTTAGTGCAATTTACAAAAAAATCTCATTTAGAGAATGTCAAAATTAAATTAACTGTTTCAAAATAATTTTCCCATTTTTCTGGACTGAATCAATATGCAAATTTTATTCAAATCCATGCACTATTGTTCATCCCCCTAATATTTCAGCTTTCACTGGAAAAAGATGTCTTCAGCTCTGCTCAGAACTTTTCCATGGTGATTTCAGAATTGGGGGTATTACCTGCATCTCCGCATCCTGCTGCGCATCACCACTAAGACCAGTTTTTCTCATTGTCATCTCTCTCAGGTGTTAAGGTTTTGAGTCAATGTCCTTTACATACTTCTCAAGTAGAGCGTTTCTTGGCCAAGACAATGTACACGATACAGTTTAGCTTTTGCTAGGAACCAGGAGGTTTGCAATGTTAGGTCTACTTTGTGCATTTTACAGAGATGTGAAATCGAGAAGGCATCTGTTCACAGATTATTAGTAATGCACTTGCTAACATGGTTTGTAAGATTATCAGTGTGCAGCTGCATTCAGGAAGCCAGCATCCATCAGCAGAGTTAGTGGTACTACAGCTGACCTCTCTGCCCATGCTCTTCATTCTCCTGCCTCTCTCTTATCAGTGAGTGAATTATGACAAATCGGGTTCAGACCTAGCGTGACACAAGGAAATGGGGAGCAGCTCTGTTGCGTTCAGTGTGCTGACAGGGCGGGTGCTGATGAGCATGGAGGGGGTTGTGCAACCATTAGACATGAAAAAGCAAAATCCCCTCTGCTGGAAAGGAAGAAAATCCCCACCGCTGTGACTGCTCAGCCCCCCGTCAGCCTCTGGTGTGGCCCAGCACGCACACCCCTTACCTCACCGCACACAGGAATTGCTTTCTAATTTTACTTCAAAAGGAATTTGAGCATATGTATTACCATAGTTGGGGAAAAACAGAATCCAGAAGTGCTTTCCTTGATGTGTTATTCATTCTCCTACTTGGTGTATCAAGGGCAAAATTCTCTCTCCTTTCTGATCTTGGGAATAGATCAAAAGGAAAAAAAAAAAAAGATTCTGTATTTGCTGTTTTCATTTTTGGTATTCAGCCTTTACACACATGTATACAACTGCAACCTGTAGCTGAGAAAACTTCTGTGTGTTTGTAGTAGTTTGCGAACAAATTAGCACATAGCACCCATTTCTCTAGAAAAATTACGTTTGTAATTGCAGTTCTGGCTACAAAATGCTACTGCCTGCTGAGGCTGGATTTGAGCCTTTGCATTTGATTCTCCAGAGTCAGATATTGTATCAGTAACAAAGTGATGGGGTTTTTTATCCCTCCAGTTCCCGGGTCTGCAAGTAATTTACTTGCATGAGCAATTTCTCTGAGTTTTCTCTCATACATATGTTTTTATGATATCAAACCCCTATCTTGCATTCATCACTGAGTGCCACACTTCATATGAAACCAATGGGGAGTTTAGGCTTCTGAAGTATTTTTTCTCTTTATCTTTTTAGTAGTTCTACACTGTTATCATAGGCTTTAGTCTGTCTTTTTCTGGCTTTTTTGGTGTGTTCATATCCATGTATATGTTTGTGTGTATACATATATATATGTAATGTGTTCTTGTGTAAGTTTTCATACACAAAACCACCCATGTGAAATGCAATGTATTTTTCATCTGAAATTATAGAACATGACTGCCACAAAGACTCTTATATCTTGCAAAAGGAAATCATACCCTAGAAGCCTGAATTCCATGTTTCTATAGCTTACATTTTCTCAGCCATTTCCATTGCAAATATGAAATGTGTCATGTCAGCAAATGTGAGGAGAGATGCTTGTTTTCAAAATCCCATACCTAGATATTGCACATCGCAACAGCACAGTGACAGTGCATTAGAAGCACTAGGATATAAAGCTGGTTGGAAGGTGGAAAATTATTCCTTTTGTGGACAAAAGAATGCATTTTGATTTATTTTTTTTCAAAGATATTCTTCTGAAGGAACAGCCCCTCGGTTTCTGAAGCTGGGGGTCTTCTGCCCAGTGCCAGTTGGCTCCGTTTCATCCTCTTGGTCCCCCACTCCGGGCAGTGGCTGTGCAGGGAGACCTCTTTCCACCCCAAGCATCCGGCAGTGCGATGCTTTTGAAGTGCTGCACCTGGCGCACCCACCCGCTCACCCCTTTCAAGCCCAGCCCATTCCAATTTAGGGAGCTTTAATCTCTGCTTTTCAACCAGTGGGTGCGTGGGAGTATCTCCAAACACAGACCATGGGGCGCATGCCTCCTCCGGCTGCCCACACTGCCAGCCCCGACACCACCAAGAAGCCTGGGAGAGGGAGATCAGCATGCTGATGGCCTTGAGTGTTGGCCTCCCCCTACCCTTTCATCAGCCTCCCCGCCCCCCCACCTCCCCTGCAGCCCCCCTGCACCTCCTGGCCCTGTCACGGACATTGAGCTGGTGGAGGCTGGGTGCTCAACCCAGCTTGGGTTCCTCTAGAAAGGGGATTGCTTTTTTGGGAGGAGGAAGGAGAAAAAAACTATCTCTTTGGGTAGTGTTATTAAGTAGAGAAAGCGAAGAAAGAAAGAGTAGGGGGGGGGAGAGAGGAGAGAAAACAAACTAGGAAGCTCACGTGAGGCCATGCAATTGGATGTATGTCAGAGCAAGGGCTTTGATGTTGGTGGAGGAGATTAAATGTCCACATAAAGGATTGGACTCGGGTGGTCTGTGCTGTTTCCTCTCATGTGCACAGCAGTGTGACAATTGCTTTTCAAACATTTAGAAACTTACCACCTTCTAAACCAGAACAGAAAGAAAGAAAGAAAGAAAGAGAAAGAAAGAAAGAGAAAGAAAGAGAGAAAGAGAGAAAGAGAGAAAGAGAGAAAGAGAGAAAGAGAGAAAGAGAGAAAGAGAGAAAGAGAGAGAGAGAGAGAGAGAAAGAGAGAGAGAGAGAAAGAAAGAAAGAAAGAAAGAAAGAAAGAAAGAAAGAAAGAAAGAAAGAAAGAAAGAAAGATAAAACGAACAAGGAGTTCTGGGCAGGGCCCGCGTGCAGCGTGGATTCATGTGTCGCACAGTCCCATGGCTTCCCAGCAATGGAGCGGTACGGCGCTTTTGGAGATGGAGCGGAAATGTAGCTGCACTCTCTGGCAGAAAAACATGCCACTGTCAAGGGCCCTGCACAGTGACGTGTCCTGAAAGGAAAGGTCACCAACAGTGAGTTATTCTTCCCAAATCCCCTGTGCTGGGCTCCCAGGCTTTCACCAGCACGTGCTTCTGAAATGACAGAGGAGCTGCTAGAAACCAGAGCGAGCCAGAGGTAGCATCACGCCTGGGCTCCCCTTCACAGCACAGCACCTTCCAGCACATCACTTAAGAGCTTTCCAGATTTTGGGCACGTTCTTAAGCCATATCACCTGAGCAAAACTGTAGCACATTATTGATTTTTACATTTAAGTGCTTTGCTAAGTTCCAGCCAGAGCACCCACCGGTTTCTCTGCAAATCTTGAGATTTGAACCACAATCTTATGAACGACTCTCCATAAGACAGGATTTATTAGACTGTTATTTTATTATTCCTGGGCACAGATAGTTAAGAAATTTAATGTTGTAGATGGAGATAATCAAACGCCCTAACTACTGAAGGTTTAACAAAATATACAGAAATATGAGTGTACAGTACTAATGTTTTGCCCCTTTGGTGTCATTCTTGTAAGCAATAGTTTAAGATATGGTCTCATGCTTCAGTGTGCTAAACATGACCTGAAGAAACCCGTGGATGTAAACAGGAAAATTTTGATTTATGTTAATGGACTTTGTATCAAGCCTAAAAGCAAGAAAAAATGTACCACAGTGACAAACTGCAAGCTTTCCTTACTAGGGTACTGGAGGCTGAGTCTTTTGCCGATGAAGTTGGAAGTTTGAACTTGCAGTAATTTGGCTGATGTGGTTTCGTGCATTTTCTGCCGCAGTCAGCATTTTTATTCTGCCCTGATTATAGGTGCATTTGCAATTTTTAAAGAATTGGGTAGCGGTTTTTTGCATTGAATAATTACAGGATGGTATTTACTGTTATTCCCTCAAACATTTTTTACTTCAGTTATTTATTCTGTTCTTTTTTCTTCTGCACAAATTTTCTTTATCTGTAATTTTCTGTAAAGACCAGTAATCTTAACATTGACATATATTTTGATAGAGGCAAAAAGAGGAAGTATTTCTATTCAGAAAGGTAATGTATTAAAAATCTGATTGATTTTTGATACCAGAAAAGAAACATCCTACAGATTAAACTGAACTGTGGAGTCTGGCCAGACACTCCAGGCTTTATCAGGAAAATGTATATACACTAAGCATGCCACATGCACAGCTTTTTAAATGAATACGCTAAAATTTTGCCTGAGAAAAATTGTACTGATACATGTACACCTCCTCTATTTCAGGTTAATAAACTCATTTGAAATATGTAATATAATACTACTGTATTTTGTGTGTAATAACAATCCTGGTTACTAAGCTTTCACTCCCTACATAGCCCTAAGCCCCTACTTTCAGTCTCTGTTTGCTCTTCTTTGACCATAATTCTCCAGTACTGTGAAGTTTCTCCTCACTAAAACAGAAAACAAACGGATGAGATGGTGAAGGTGAAACTGCTTCATTTATGGTAAAAACACTAGGGATGAGTGAATAGAGTGTGGTTACTGTGGTAATTAGTTCACACTTTCGTCACTCTTAGAAGGAAAGTTTGCAAATCTCCCTAACAACAGCGCAAGGAGTAAAGGCTTGGTCATACTTGCAAGGAAAATATTTGAGTTCATTTGAAGTAGGAACTCTAAAGCTTTTCTTTCTCTTTCTGGTATCTCTAGAATGGATAAGATAATTGTATTGCGTGGTTCAAAATACCGAACGTAAATCAAAGGATTTAGCATAGTTTTGTAGGACACAGAGAGGAGTCTTAGCTTACTAAGCTTAAGTTACAGCATGTGTTTTTCATTAAAGGATCCAATCCCTGATCTTCATAAAAAACCACCAAAAATCATTGTCTATAACAAAACATCAAACAATAAAATTATCATTAGCTTTCTAGACCATTACGAAATGAGAATCCCTACATTAATCTTACTGCTATTTGGTTTTAGTAAAGTGACCTTCAAAAAGAGTTGGGGTGAATAAAGCGGTGAGGCATTTGCAGTGGAGCAGACAGACTGACATTTAAGAGAATTCTCCAGTTTTACTGTAATCAACATAACATCACACATGCAGAAGCAATGATTTTAAAAGTAAGTCTGGGAGATAAAAAAAAAAGTCTGCTGCTCAGGGGAAAGACCTTGGAAACGTTTAAGAACATGTCCAGACCTTAGTGGAAAACATATAGGATCATCTTAAGGCAGGGAAATCACCAAATAAAAGTATATTCACAAAAAAATATTTGTGAAGGACATATAGGTAGAGGCATTTCAGCTTTGAGGCAGCTCTTTGAATAAAAATCATTCCTTTACAAGTCACCTGCAGGAAACAGACTCTGAGGATTTTCCCAAATGAAATGTATAAAATATTAAAAGGAGCTACCTGTGGCTGGAGATGTTGCAGGTTGGGGAAAGAGGAATCATTTATCCAACGGCAAAGGGTCAAAGGAGGATGCAGTAGTAAGAATCAGCCCATGCATCAGCTCTCGTTGCTCTCAGTAAGAAGCCAGCAGCAATCCCACAGGGGCTCAGGTGCCAAACTTGAATGGCAGCTTGAGCTGCCAGAAAAATGAAAAGTTTTAAAAAGCCACGCTACTGCTGTGACAATATCTCTTCCCTCTTGTAATCGCCTTGATTTGGCACCCAGGAGGGACAAATGGCCTGAGTGCGCAGCAGGGAGGATGCCAAGGAGGGCCCAAGGGTGAGAGCAAAGCCCACAGACCCAGACCCCCTGAAGGCCCTCAGGCAGGGTGCCCTCTGAACTTAGTGCAAACAGTTTCCACTGGGCTGCCTTTGGCTTTATTTCCAACTTTATTATTTGTTACTTCTGATTATTTTTGGTTACTAATGGATGTATACAATAAAATACAGTTATTTGTGGTGTTTAGATATCCCTAATTCAGAACACATTTAACAAGGACATTCAAGGACAGGCGAATACTTAGCACATGGCAGACCACATGTTATTTTTTCCTTTCATCTGAAGGATTTGGGAGCCTAAGCTAGAGTGGATCCTACTACTATTAATTATATTCCAGATCATTAAAGTCCATTTGGCACTCCCAATTCATCGACTTTCTTAGACATCCTTTCCAGGCACTCATGCTCCCCTGGGTGCACACAGATACTTGGTGTAGGGGGGATAGCAGTGAAAACTAAGAGGAGTCTGCTGGGGGGACACTCCCTGGACGGGAATGCTCTGCTGCCCATTGCCTTGAGCTGGGGGGACACTGCAAAAACATTTATGTATGTGAACATGACTGAGAAGGTTTAACATACACACGCCATAGTGGAGAGATGGTTTTGTTACCTGCAGCCAAGATTTCATCCATTCACATAAGCCAGGTGAAGATTGCACCCATGGAAGGCTCCTCCGGGTTAGAAGTCGGCCATGAGGTTTTGCTAGTGCTTCAATGCAGATCTTGAAGAAACCATAGATTTTCAACAGGGCTCGTAGGCTGCCCCTGACTCCTCCCTGCAGGCTGCCAGGTAATTCATTCCTCTTCAGGTTAAAAAGCTCCCGCGTTCCACCTCAGATGTGGTTGCACCTATTTGGTGCTTCCAAATCCTCCGTGATCAGAAACACTCCACAAAATTCTTTGGGATGAAAACAGCTATGTAAAGGAAAATTTGTATTGTGTATGCTGCTAAAATAAGGGGCAAAGGATCTTTAAATTTGCCAAGGCAAAGAACAAGATATTGCAAACCCCACTTACATTGGCCTAAGTTTTTTCTTTTGTTTGTATGTTCATAGGACATAAAGCAATAACAAACTTGCATACCAATATAAAATTTGCATAAGGGAGGAAGCAAAGTTGAACAAAATATGCAAGAATTTACAGCACTGTTTTGGAGCCAATATTATTATAAGATGCAGTTCCAGAGAAGTACAGTTCAGCGCTGTCAGCTTTTTTTAATTTATTCATTGATTTGGGAAAGAAAATGGACAAGCACAGCTTCATTCCAGGTTGAGGAAATGAGAGCTCAAACTATGAAGAAATCACTCTTTCTTTTTCTTTCTGCATTCAACAAAAATCTGCTGGATCCAAAGTGGAATATGAGTGCAAAATATATTACTGGTCCTGGTTTTTTGTTGTTTTTTTTCCTTCACTCATGCAGCTAAATAAGAATAATTTTCCAAACAGAAATTTAATCCTAAATTATTTAATAATATAATCTAATTGCTCAGATATTAGACAGAACATGAACCACATTCAACCTTGGTATGTACAAACTTGCCTCGATTAATTCTACCTACTTGCTGAAAGGGCTGAGTTTGGCTGCAGTTTTGTCTCCCCCATCATAATATTAAAAGCTGGTGTCGAGTGAATCTGAAAAGCTGCATTAAGATAGTGAGAAGCAAATTCCCAATTTTTGTCTCATTCTTCTCCGGGCTTAAATAGGGCTGAGAATGATGCTACGTGTAAGCTTTTCAAAAAGCATCTCCAAGCCCGAAAACAGCACCAGGAGAGTTTCAGGTTCTCAATATGAACAAATCCTCCCTCCCTTCTTACACTAGGGGAGCATTTATTTTCAAAAGCGCCTCAGCTTTTTCTTTGGTTCCTATGCTTTAATCCTATAAAGCATGATAAAATGCTGAATGTCTCGTGGAAAGCACACAAAGTGTGCCCTCCGCAGTGGTCTCAGGGATTTCTGGGGTAACTGGCATCACACCTATGGCTCTCCTTGCTGTTCTAGGCATCCAGGTAAACAAAGAAAAAGATATTGGTGTGTGTGATAGCACCCACAAAAGCACCCGGGTCATGTGCACAAGTAAACCAGTGCCTTAAATTAATCCTTAAATTCTGTTCAAGAAAAGTGTCTTTGACTTTCAGTGGCAGAGGGGGTGCAGGGTTTTTTTGCAACTGTTTAGCCAGATAGCATTAAAAGAGCATCCCAAATGAAAGAATAGGAAGGAGGAGAGGAAACCTCACATCAATTTAGACTTTGCGAGTGGGGCACACTGCAAGCAAAGAGGAGCGAAGCGACAACCCCTGCAGGCAGGAGCACGCAGGAGCCACCCAGGAGAGAGGTCTGCGTCTGAGCCTCATGCCCCTCGCCCGGGTCCAGCCTCAGATGGTGGAGCAGCACAGGGCTCGGTGTACACCACAGCTCCCACGCTGGCTCACATCCCTAGCGAACTCCTGCTCACCGCAGCAGTGCGAACTGGTCCTTGGTCTGACCTTCAAAACTTAAGCCATGCTTTTAGGTTTCCCGCCCTCCCTTGGTGTCCACTGCAGACGTAACATTTAAATTCAATATATTGTATCTTCTCAAGTTTGAAATATGAAGGGGAGGGGAATCGGGAGGCGAGAGGAAGCCATATGTCAAGAAGAATGAATCAAAGTGAAAGTGGTGTGTGTGCGCGCAGGGGAGGAGGCTAAGTTTGGCCTGATGTTTTCTATTTTGACTGTTGGAAAATTTTGGTGAGATGTGGGCTTGGTGTGACATCTGTTTAGCTTTGGGGAGTGTGTACGTGTCCATGTGTGTGCACACGTGTGTGTGGCAGGGACTGATGTCTTTCTTTGTACGAAGCTGAACAGTATCATAATGGTGATCTAAAACATGAACACCCACCTAGAAAATTCATGCAGAGTCTGCTGGGGTATTTCATCTCTCTGTATTCTGGTGGGTTTAGCTCATGGGGCACACTCACAGAAAGTCTTTTTCATGGTCAATACAGGAAAGCTCTACACCATGTATGTCTTGTGAACCAATGGTCCAAAACCATGGGATTTTTTTTAAAACTTCATGATAAATCCATCCTAACAAATTCATCCAGGCTCTAAACAAATATCACAACAGGCATAGAAGGATGGTGCTCCAGCTAATGTAGCTTCCTGTCCCAGTCTACTCCTTACCCTAAAATCTGTGCTATTGGCAGAGGCACTGCTGTCTTACAGCTCTTCATTTGAGTCCACCCTGGAGATCAGGCCACCGATTTTCTCTTCTGCTGCTGAGAAATGAGACAACCACCCAAGGGGTTTGTTGTTAGTTTTTTTCTACTTTCTCTGTATTAACAGTCACAATATTTGTTTATAAAATAAGGGGGCGGGAGGCTAATAAACCTATTTAAACAGAATTTATAGAATATTGTGTATGGCTCTGCTGAAAACAGAGCCTGATACTTCAAGGGTAATCAAGTGCCTGCAAACCAGCTTTTCCACCACTGCTGGCAATAATTAGCCATTCAGACTGCACTAAAAGCCGCCCGAAGGCAGAGAGACATTGCTAGTTTGGGGAGTTGCTTTAAAAAAATCTGTCAATATTTCTTTGCCACTGTTTTGCTTTAATTTCATTCCATTTTCTGTGGTGTCTCGGTACAACCTAGAAATTTGTGGTGCCCAAAGAGCAACACAGTGTTTGTCAGTTTTTCAGGCACTAAAGCATTGGACATTAGTGTAGTTTCTATTTTTGTGTAAAATCCCAAACATCTGTTCCACAGGAGATGGGTTTGCTACCAAGCACTACTGTTAGATTTCTCGCCAACAAGTTTCATTGCTTCATGTGGTTTGTGTTTTGTTCTTTAAACAGTTAATTATGTTTTATTCTTTCTTCCATAAAAGCTAAATTTAGCCAAGATCTTCTCTAATCTGAAACATTTTATGGAAATGAGAGTGTTGTTAAAAAAAGCATTCTGGGTAGAGATTACAAATGTATAAAATAAGTGAGCACAGTGTCCTTTACATCATATCTCTGTTCACCACTCCATCTTTGATGATATGGGCAAAGGCTGTTATAAATGGAGATCAAGTATCCTACTGCACATACACATGTGTATACTAGTATGCTCACACACACGAATGGACACACACGCACATACACACGGTGGTTTATATGCTGCTGGCAGCAACTGGTCCCTGATTCACCGAGGTCAAAGAGGGTGATCAAAACCCACTCAATGGGATCTATAAGAAAATTGTGTGGTATCTTAGAAGACAAGGGTTGGAAGGAATCTCAGGAGGTCACTCCATCAATTCCCTGTCCCTAGAAAGATCAGCTTCATCTGTGTTATTGCTGAGGAGTGTTTTTATAACTAGCCCATGGAGACATCACATACCAGAGATGGCACAGCTGATCTCTGCTGTAGCGAGGGTTTGCTGCTGCCTTGCAGCCGCCCGCATGATTTGTGTGCACCCTGGGGTGCATCCCAGCAGCTGCCAGGCATGGAGCAGGGCTAGCAGGACAGGAGCACTAGTCTGAGCAGACAGAGAGATCCTGAGCTTATACAGCACATCTCTGATGCCAGAGTATCACCTAAGGGAGGAAGAAGTTTTGCTATTCATTCAAACAGCATCAGGATTTCGGCCAAAACATACACATTTACCATAGGGACATGAAATACAGAGACAAACTCATAAAATATTGCCAAGAACAATGGCAGTCTTACTTATCTGCCCCTCTTCTTTTATCAAACCGGAAGATAAAGTCTGTTTACAAGAAACTGCTGAGAAATCTGTCTGTAGTGAGTGTACTTAAAACAGGTCACCAGCTTTTCCAAACATTCAGCATCTGTATCTTAAGCTGACTCCTACGTGTTTTATATGTTTTCATTTCTCTCTCTATGTGTGGATACAATTTAAGGCCCTTGTCATCTCTAGGATGAGTAAATGGACAGTAACTACTTTTGGCAAATGAAGTGTGGGTCCCTGTACTTCAGCTCCATCCAGGTACCAGCTCTTCCTCCTTACACTCCCTTTGACTGGACTGCTGGCTTGTTGGTCAGACCACACAGTGCTAGGTTCAAGAAACAGAAACTCAAGTACTCTCATTACAAATCTTCAAGTACTTTTCATACCAACCTCCAGCAAAACATAAGCAGGGAATATTCATATGGAAAACTGTGGGAACCTCACGGCTATGTGTGACCTGAAAACCCTATGTGGAGGAGGAGCTGTGCTCGCCGGTGTGAATCCTCCTGCTGCTCTCCCGCACACAATGGCAGAGTGGTTGTATCTGGTTACCCAGTTTGGTAGCCAGAGATTTCTGGACTGCTCTACCTCACACCAAGCACAGGGTGCTTCCCCATAAGGGAAACCAAACAAGCCCCCTGCTAGATTTGCATGGTGGTGCCGCAATCATTACCTGCTGCTGCTGGATGCACCACCACCTTCTAGCAAGGAAGGAGCTCAGAAAATTTGCATGGCATTTGCATGGACTAGCAGAGAAAGGTGTGCCTCTCAGGCACTGAGCCCGCCAAACACGGCCTGCCCTTGTTTGCTGGAGAAAACAAAATCCTTATGGTGGTCACATCAACAGCAAAATGCAGCACACGAAAAGCAGGCAGGATTGTGCTGGATCTTGGCACAGTGTTTTCTCACCCGTGCTGGATTTTGCACAAATGTTGCTAGAAACATCATGAGGAGAGGTAGGGAAAAAAAAAAAAAAAAAAAAGGAGGGCTAAATTTTCATGTAGCAGAAGAGCCAGGGGAAAGCTCGTCAAAGTGGCAGCTAACGCTTTGTCTCCCTCCCGTGACTCATGGTGGGATCTAGCCATGCTGGAGGCTGCAGTGACTGGTGGCTCAGAAGCAACCCCTACTCAGGCACAGGATGTCCATGCACACTGCCCCCAACCCATGCAGACAGGGAAGCCACATCCAAACACAAGGCCTCTTCTTTATTCAGGGGAATTTCAGAAGGCTGGAGCCCAGGTGGTGCATTTCTGGGGCCTGTGAAACTCTGTAAAGATCAGTGCTACCACTGGTTCACTCTCTTGGTGACCATTTTCTTTAATACCATTATTACTCTTTAGACAAGAAAAGATAATGTGCCCTGTGCACTTGTAGCCTGAACAACTCCCTTTTTTTTTTTTAATATATTTCACTGATTCTTCAGGGGTTCAGCAGCTTTAGCCATCTGCCTTCAGCTGTATGGCCTTCAGCCATCACTTAGACTTTGCTGAAAGACTCCAAGATTTCAGGGCAAGGACTTTCAGTGCAGAGGAGTCATCACCAATCTCCCTTAGCAAGCACTCCTTAAACATCTAGCAATACTAATTGTTGTTCTGCATGGAGCATCACCTGTATTGCAGTGCCAGATATCTAATAAAGAATTACCCTCAAAATGTGCACCAGTTTCTGAACAGGGGTTGCACTGCCTGCATTTAGTGCAGCAGGGAAAGGAGAGGGAAATGTCTTTTTCTGATCCCTATATAGCTTTTGTAACACCCTGTTGCTCTGAGTGGTTGTACTCATGCAGCATCCTTTCTACATACATGCAATACATATTTATTTCCGTGTTACACCTTGTATTGGGGAAATGAAAATGGGTAGAAATACCATGGAAATACACACCAGCACCCTGTGTTTTCTCCACAGCTACAATATTCCTCTGTGCTCTTCCCTTCATTACTTTGCATGCATTTGCAAACTTCCAGCATCTGTCTTCCTGGGAACTGTGTGACACATCCTTCTGAATTTTCTGTTCAGCATTATTAATCTTTAGCCTCAGAAATACCTGTCACTTCCTGGATCTAATTTCATTTTAGCTATAAAATGGACCATCCAATTGCAGAAGGAAATATTGTTATCTCCGCGATAATTGTTAAATTATTTTTCCAGTACTTGGGCTCCACTGGAAAGGAGCCAGACATGTGGTAGGATACAAGCCACTAAGGACTGAAAAAAAATCACCAAATACACTCTTCTACAGGCAACACATCAGCAACATACAAAAACACAAAGCAAGCTACCTTTCCTGTAGCGTGAAACACAGCAACACAATTCCAGCAGTTCTTCACTGAGCTCCTCATCCTTTGCTCAGTGCTAAGGTACCTATCGTTCCCTTGTTTTCATACAGCAGATTTCCTTGTAAAATTGGCATTAATCTATACTTCCAATGTGCTCTGAACTTTTCTTGGACATATCTTCATGTCATCTCTTATTGTCAGGCTCTGTCTTGCTTTTATCTGCCATCATAACTGTGCTAAAGTCGTTAGCTTTCTGCCTGGCCAATAAGCTGGCCGTTGTTTTAAACCCCTGCCCCAGTGCCTGTCTCTGCAAATCCCTTTTTACACAAAGAGATCAGCACCATCCCTGCTTGAGGCTTTGCAGAAGGGAGCCCTGGCTCTTGGCTGGGCTGAGAAACAGCTTCCCAGGGGGGACCTCCCTGGCATGGGCAGCGGTCTTGGCTGCAGGAGCTGGTGCTTCACATTGGCATCACCAGGACTGTGTGCTGACACCTCGCATCTCAGTGTTCTTCTCACCATTGCTGGCAAATGAACTCACTGAATCTGTGGATCCTTTTTTACAAGGCTACAGTGCTGAAATGCTACTAGTATACCGCATATACATCCTTGTACAATTTTCTACTTCCCACCCTTTGGAAAAGCAGTAATCAGTCCTCAAGGGAAATGGCAGCATAAACAAAGGGATGTTATTCCTTGCTGTGCTCACCTGATCTAATTCAGGGCAAATTATGACAGTGGTTTGCACCACCTAATGCCAGGAACAATTTCAACACAATTCTGAAGGCAGTCAAGATGCTTAGGGCATAGCAGGTTGAAAAAATCTTCCTACACACACACACATGCAGAGGCACACAGTATCCACTGAAGCAAAATTCCCAGTAAAATATTTCAAAAAACAAAAATAAATATGAAATGCCACTCATACTTACATACTGTATTTAATCATATGCCACAGAAAATACCATAATGAACTTCATTTCAAGATATTTCAAACCAGAAAGTGTTCTTTTCCCTGGAGAAATAATGAAACACAATGTTAACTATTAGAACAAAATTTCAGATTATTTTCAAAATATTTTCAAGTAAAATTGTCTGGAGCACGTCCTTTTTGTCATGAAAAGATCAAACTTGATAAATTAACATGTGTAAAGATCTTGCACTGGAAAATTTACATATAACTCCAATACAGATCATCATTCCTACTGTATCTGTACCTACTAAAAGTTAGTAACTTCAGACTATTACTGAAACCTAAAATGGAAGATCACCAAGAAGATGACAACTAATAGTAAGTTTTTTTAGAAGAATCCATGTATGAAACCAGAGTAATTCCAATATGAATGTGTCAACTCAAGAATGCTGTCTGTTACCTTAAATCTGACATAGTTCAGCAAATTTCCAATGTTTCCGTAATCTCTTCACCTTCCACTTCGCTGTGTAAGATGTTTAAAAAACCTGTGAAGGATAGACTCTTATTTTTCCTTCTTGCTGTTTCAGGCTCCAAAAGCTGACACGAGGGCTTATCACCCCAGCTCTTCAGCAGAAAATATCTTTCATTTTCCCACTTTGGGCAAGTGATTTGTGAGTAGGGAGAGGGCAGCAGTCACATAAAGTCACATAAAAACTGCTTGCTCTTCTCACAAGCCTACAATCAATTCTAGAAAGAAATATGCCCTTTTTTCTCCAATAAAAATTGACACTATAGAAAAGGGCATTGCTACCTAGGCTGATCTGGAGTAACAGCATTTCTGCGTGTCTTTCTGTGAGTTTGTGGGTTGAAATAATAAACTGAGGTGAAGTCTTGAAAGGTGTTTGGTTTTCATTCTGACCTTTGGTTATGCTGGTGAGGAAGCCCTTCAGTGTATGCTGTTTCTTTCACATCTACTTTTATAATTGAAGAGGAGACAAGAAAGTTACACTTGGAAAGGGTGAGACCAGTGGTGTCCAACACCCCTGTTCTGGCTGACAGGAGTGGTGAGAGAGACATACAAAAGCAAGTATTTCTGAAAGGTGAATTATTTCTAGATACAATGACTGTAGTTGTTCTGTCAGTGCTAGCTGTGTGAAAAAAATATAGAAAAACTCAGAAAATACTCTATTTTGAGTTGACTTAGAGCAAATCATTAAGAATTTTGGCAAAAGACTTCTAAAATTAATCTAGGACTAAGAAAAAGCCCTAAGAGTAATAGTTTCAGCTGCCAAGGCTTTTAGAACAATTTCAAAATAAAATTAAATGCAAAATATTATTTCCAGTAAAAATATTTGATTAAAAAATTTAATTCTGAAAACAGTCATGCAGTATTTATTTTTTATATTTTTCAGTCTTCCTTGAGCAACAGAAGTTTAAAAATAGGCATAAATTCATAAAATATTTTAGCCTAAATCTGTATTACTTCAGTGGGCAGAAAATATTTTGGCCAAATTTTATCCAAATCTATAAAGCAGGATTTCTTTAGTCTGTTTTCTTTTATTGACCCGTCTGCCCTACAATTTCTTTACCCACTTTTCCCCCTCTTTCTTCCCCCTAAGTATTGCTGCGGGCTATATAATACTGCGTAATCAATGGCGCATGAGCAGTGCTGGTAAGTGAGAGGAGGAATCCCATTTACCAATGGATCGTGTATCTGACACTACCATCCAAGTGGCTGATTTCACATCTTTTCAATTGTTGTGTCAGAAAATCAATCCATGACTTCAGCAAAATCTTGACAGTTTCTCCCATCCACGGAGAGGACCATTAATAATTCATGATCTCTCTCCTTTTTCAAAACTCATTTATTCTGAAGTTAAACACCTCACAAAATGCTTATTGCTGAATCTGCCACCGTTCTTCTATTGCTCTTCTTCTGAAGTTAAAATAAGCCATAACAGGGTTGCAGGTATTTTTAATGGCCAAATCTCAGGAGAGGATTGGCAATAAATAATTCTGAGGCTGGAGACTGTTTCGTAGTGTGACATTCTGTTCTGTGCTGCGTACGCAGAGTCAAGCCAGCCAATACTTTAATTGCATAAACAGGATGGTCTTGGTGAAGTTAATTTCCTGTAGCAGCTTCTAGATTTTGTGACAAGGCTGAGTGTGTATAAGAAATGTTCTCATATTCTTGACACACGAAAGATAAAAATGGCAGGCTTCCTTGAGGCAAATACGGATATAAATAGCTGATGAAGGGTTTGTGCACCAGGAAGCCGCTTGGGTTTTCCCCATTTTTACAGCTGATACAATAAAAATGCTTACTTCTCCCCACAAACACTTTAATGTAAAAGATCCATAAAAGATCTATTAAAGGAACACTTTTAGAGGAAAATTGGCCCATTCCTCAACTTATGTTTCTGTGGCGTTTCGTAGCAAGGGAAGGAAGGAAAAAAAAGGCTCAGAGAGAAGCAGAACAGTGTTTAACATGTGAGGTATTCTGGAACACATAAAAGTCAGGGATTTGACCTTCTAAGTTATCCATGATGGGATTACCTATATATAAGCAGAGATCAGAAGCGAGTAAGCTCATGTTCTCTATAATGAATGTAAATATTTCCAATAGTGTCCCCCACGCACTATCTATCCCATCAGTTCTCAAGCCTAACAAATTGAACAGTAGATTTCTGAATTTATGGTTGTGGAGTGTAATAAATGCTCGTAAGTTCCTCAGATAATTTCATTACAGCCAGAAAAAGCTAGTCTTCTTTTATTTAGTTATCTAACAGAATATGACTGGTTTGAATGTTTTGACCACAGTAATTTATTTAACCTGCTGTTGCCACCCAGCCCTGGAGTTTATTAGAACTAGTGACTTACTGTAAAGATAAAAAGCTGTATAAACCCCTGTTAATCTCCAGAAGTGGGTTATGTCTTTTTGTCTTCCTGCTTCAAACCCATCCGTATATATGTCTGTAGCACTCCTGGGTTTCTAACAGGGCAAGAAACTTAGCATGGAGAAAGGAGATGCTCCAGTGACCTCTCCCAGTTCAGCCATATATATGCGCATAAAGCCCTTCTGCAGACTCCCTTCTTTCTGAGTTCAACATGTGCTATTGTCTCCAGCTGACAGAAACTGTGTTTTCATACCTACCGGATATTCTAAATTTAAATACTATCGGTCTACTGTAAATAACAATGAAATACTTTATGCTGACAGCATTGGAGGCAGCATATGGATTCAAGTTTTAGACAACACTACATGTAAAATGCCTTTCCTTTTACAGAAGCATATATTTAGAGTCTTTTAAGCTCAGCTCCTGAACCAAGTATGATGCATCTAGTCATCCAGCCCAATCAACAGTAGAATCACAACTTCATGTCAGTGCAATACACTGTTAACTGATATGTCAGAAAATCAATTAATTACTTTTAAGTAGCAGTTAAGAGTATCCACACAATACTGCCGTGTGAATTATTAAAGAAAGCAAGGTTGAGTTTTCTCCGCAATTGAAACCCTGTCTTAGAAGAAAGTGCAAAATGCTGCTTCTGCCCTGAAGCCTAATCAACATTACTGGGCAGGAACCAAAAGAGTGGTGGAGGGTACAAAATGGGAAGGATGCTGCCTCCCAAAGCAAAGGCACCAGCAATCTGTGATCGCTACAGCTGTTAAGAAGCCTGGACTATAAACCCTCTCTTCCTCAGAGGTACAACAACCTCCAAATGGGAATAATAGCAGATGTGGCTTTGAGACACCAGTGAGCAGAGCAGCGCGAGAAAGGCAGAAAGAGCCTTCTGCATCCTTCTAAAGCTTCACCAAGGGACCTGCTCAGACTTTGTGCACCCCCTGTCACTGTCTGTTATAGATTTTTGCCTGGGACTCTCTCCTGGCATGCTAAAGGGAAACACAGTCTTAGTGCAACATCTTCATCATGAAGCTTTCTGCTTATCTTCATGCCTTGGTCTGGTGGAGATGCTACATGGGTGAATAAATCAGGTGGAAAGGTGACTGTGAGGTGGCATTTGGCTTGGGCTTCTGGTTTTCTCTCTTCTTGGGGTGGGAAAGCTTCACAGAGTGGGGTCTGGAGGGCTCAAGTAGGTCTTGTTAGAGTGAGTGTGTCTGGAAGGTTATCCCATCAGTGCCACCACCAGTGAGGCTGGGCAGGCTGTGTCGTGGTCCCTGCTCTGCAGGGTGGGAGCATGCCCTAGGGTAATGGAAAGTTGACATTATTTGTTCTTGCATTCCTTTCACATCTGGAAAAAGCATGATGTTCTTCATTCATCTTGGCCACAAGCAAAAGTGTCCCATCTGAGTCTGTGAAAGATGAACCTCACTCTTCCCCCTCCCACCCTTCTCTTCTCCCTCTTTCTTCTGCCAGGACTTGTGGGAAGGATTGGAGTAGGGACAAAGAGCAATCCCTTGCTCAGCTGGAGTTTTCTGGCATTTGTTCTATCTATCACCGTACCCAGGGAGCTTCCATTGGGTGGCACACTGGAGGGGAGGATACAATAAAGTGTCTCTAGCGCTGGGGTGCTACCATTTCTACATGGCAGGTTCAGGTTCCATGTCATTGCAACAGCAGTGGCTACAGTGCAGACACTGTGGTTTGCTTCCAGGGGGCTTCAGTCCTACCTTTAAACTAGTCACCAAATCTCCAACAGGCCTGGCAGATTGCTAAATGGAGATCTGGGAAAGATTTTGCTCCAAAAGCCAATGAGTCATGGTGTATCTGGAGTGCCTGTTTTCCCTTGTCTGTGTGGCCTGTAGGAATTCTGGCTTTGCAGGGTTCAGATACAGAGGTTTGGTGCTTTCCAGGCAGTTGCCTGGAACTGGAGAAGTCTAATAAATGACTCAAATTCATGACCCATACCTGTCAGGGCCCTCTCTGATGGTGCTTCTTTGGCTCTCCATATCGCACCTGTCTTTTTGACTAAGATGAGAGATGTTAGGCAATTTTACATACCCACACTCTTTTTGTCAGAAAATGTCAGTTCATCAAAACTAAAGCTTTTCACAAAAACATATGTACTGGTTTTGACTGGCAAACATCCTTCAGCTTCTGGGGTGGGATGTCAGGTCAAACTAGAGACTGCCTCTGCAGCCCTGCCTGGATGTGGAAGGCCCCAGTCCTGTCCCTGTTCCAGTTGCACTCAGCTATTCCTGCAGACAGGAGAAGATGAGAGAGGCAGTCGCTTGGTGGCTGGTGCTGTGCAACCTCCACCTTCTGGGCATGGCTCATCCTGACTACCCAGGCAAGCTCCCTACCTGCTGGGAAGGTTTGAAGCCCCACACAGGTGGAAAACTTTCTGAGCTATCACACTCAGACAGGACATGAGCTTCCAGATAGCACTGCATCAGGTCTCTTGGCAAACCCCTAACAACCAAGAGGTGCAAGGTTTTCAAGATGGTAAAAAAGATGTTGATGGCTTGTTGAAATCTGCATGGGAACAGCTCTGTCAGGCTTCTGGGTGTGGTTTCATTTGGCATTTTAGCATTTTAGTTGTACTGTGGCACGTGTGCCTGATGATGTTTCCAGTCCTGTATTTCAAACCAGGTTAATCTACAATAGTCTGGGTCCATGGGCTAGCTTCTGGGCTGGTATAAGTCCAGGGAGAGGAGGGAACCATGCTGACAGAGAATTTGTCAGTTCTGCAGTGACTCTGGCTGAGTCTGGCTGAGAAATTCTCAAGTAATGTACTTAAATTTTGTCTAAAGCATGTGGGTGGGTGTCTTGGGGTGGGGGAGGTAATGGGCACTCTCATTTCTTCCCTGTGGCCATGCAGTTACATCGTGAGGTAGATGTCAGCAGAGGAGAGAGTGATGGAAACTGTTCATCAGTGCAGATAGAGCTGCTGCAGAGCAGAGACTCTGGCACTTGGGGTGGATGGAGAGTTGGCATTTGGCTATGACACGAATTAGTTGAGTTGGCATCCTTGCTTGGCCAGGTCATTGCGAAGCTCTCTGTCCTGGTCAGCACTGAACTGAGACATTGTGCTTCCCTGAGCCTGCAAACCTGCAGCAAAACTCAGCACAGCAATGGCCATGCAAAGCTGAAATCCTCCAAGCACTGTGTACAGCGTGTGCTGCCTCTGAGACTGCAGCCGAGTGTTGCAGCAGCTGATGCTTGCAGGGGAAAGCAGCTGCTGGACAGCTGTGCCCCAGAGCAGCGAGCCCGCAAACATATTCCCAGGTTGCAAAGCTCCGTCTTTTTCTACAAGTAACCATTTCACAACTCCTTAACTTTATTTAAAGGAGACAGTGATGGAAGGACAGCTCATGTAAAAAAAAAAAAAAAATTAAAAAAATGGATAAACATGCTTTTGATCACTTTCAAATGTCTAGTAGGCAGCTCCAAAACAAATGAAATTTTAGCTGTTGTTCCAAATGTCTTACAGAATTCAGTTTCACTGGAGAACACATCCAGCTTCAGCATGGTGAAAGTGCACATAAATATTATCCATTATCCAAAAATCCCTGGCATTTGAATTTTCCCAGTAGCCATGTGTATTTTTCAGTGAAATCCACCCTCATCCAGGAGCTTGGCAATCCCTTCAGGGACATGGGCAAATGCCCGTGACATCCCACTTCCAGAAAAACAACCTGCTTCAGAAGAGGGTTGCTAAATGCTCTGCAAAGAGGATGTAGTGCTTCAAAGCTAGTTAAAGATGATTTTGCATGTCGAAAACAGGACGTGTGCTCCATCCTGTTTCATTCTTACTTGCCTCTTTGGGTTTTTTTTTTTGTCTGCATTATGCTTTTTAAAAAAAATGTCAGTCATTTAGCTCAGTTCAGAGAACCCTAAAAATACTTCTGTTCGTAAAGTGAAACTCTCTGTGCTTTATTAGATAACCTCTTAGCACAGTCTTTAAAAAAAGGATTGACAGAGGCTGGATGTTAAGACTGGAAAGGAACATCAGGTTATGTTCATTTCTTTGCATGTTTTTTTGTATAGCACAGGCCACAGAAGCCCATTGTTTTTATAGGAAGCCCAGACCCTTGTGTTTGAGGAATATGTTTATCAAAGCATTGCAAGGTACATAAAGGGATACATGTGGGAACACAGTCACTTCACAGTGTTCCTGTCTTGCATATTCAGTGAAGTAAACATTTTATTGCAAACATGAGCTGGTTTGAACAGGTGTCCTGCATTATGTGTGGGGATGTTAAGAGCAATATATAAGATAAAATGCAGCAAAACTTTGGGAAACCTGCTTTTCTTAACAGGGCTGTTTTTACAGTTTGGGAAAGCTGTATGACTGACTTCCCTTCAGTCTGAAACAGAAGCCATTAATCCACTTTCACTTTTCATATTACCTGCTAATGGGACACCATCAAATGGCACAGTGTTCCCAGCTACTTCCATTTTATTTCAGACTGATATTTACTTTTGCTTTCCAAAACAGATTATAAAGCTCCCTAAGGACTTCTCTTAAATTTGTGCAATGCTCCAGATTACTAAGATTAAAAAGTTATCACAGCCCTGACTTCCAGATGATCTGAACACCAATAGCTTCCCTGGAAGTCCATGAGAGTTGCAGATCTTTAGTACCCTCAGAAAACCAGGTTGCCATTTTTTAAGCTAATGCCTTGCAAAAATGTCTTCCTTAAATAACTATGGGTCAGAACTTACTGCTGGAGCAACACTTGCAGTTTATATGTACAAATTAAGAGTACCTCTATTCTTGGCCCTCATAACCTCCTCTCTGCTCCCTGCACCTCCAGGCTAACACTGCAGCATACAGCTGAAAAGTGTCCAGTGGGATAGTGAGTGCAGTTGATACAATAAAAATGTAGCTGGAGTTTCACTTGTGTGTTCATTTGCCCATCTTTGCACTGTTGAGCACACACACTATGAGTAAAAACATTCATCTGAAAGGACTAACAGCCTTTTTGTAGAACCCCAAAATTACCAAACTAAAATAAGTGGTGAAGCAAGTCTTTTACAATCTCTTTAATTCTCTGTCAACTAAGGTATTACATTAGGGAAGAAAAGTATGAAACCCAAATACATTCTAGGTCTGTAGTTAATTTTCCCCTGGGGATCCATCCTCTCTGATGTCAGCATACATGTATCTTGCATAGCCTCATCATTCCTTATCTTTATGTAAATGTCCACAAGGTGCTCACAAACTGATAGATGGGCAACAAGCAATAGGAAAAGGAAGGTGAAAGCTGATAATAAAAAAAACCATGAGGAGCCAAGGGCCAAAGGTCTGTACATTTCAAAAGCTCAAACCTAATGCTATATGGAGGGATGGAAAGAAGGAACCTTTTCTGTAGAGTTAGCATCTGAAGATAGCAGCTAGCGAGGGGTGTTTTATCTGCCCTGTAACAGAGGGGCTATTGCATCTCCTCTGAACCACTGTCGGCAAAGCCCAGGAAACATCTTGCTGTGCAGTTGATGAAACATTTGTCTGAGGTCTCTCGCAGCCCTCCTGTGGCAGTTGAATAATGTCATAACCCAGGATTGTGTAAGAGTTGCTAGAGTGTTAGAGATTGTGCTGTTTCATTTCATGCCACTGGGCTTTCTGTGAGGTTTTCTTTTTTACCTCTTTCCATTATTTTCCTTGGGAAAAGGGGTAAGTTTCTCGTGCGGGTCTCTCATTTACTCAGGCAGTGTTAAAACAAAGTTCAGAAGAAAGGAAAAAACATACCCCTTCTTGTTTTTCTGTTTAGTACAAGAACAACGGCCAAACAGCCCCAAACAGTTCATGGATTAGCCTTTCCCAGAAGTACGTTCTATTTCATTGTCCATTTCATACCAGCAGTGGTGCAAGAGTTCCTGTGATCCCATGGTAATTGGAATCTGCTGTCACGGACCTACGGCTTTGGCCATTCCTGGAATAGTTTAAGCACATGCACAATTTTCCCCGTAGGCGATATTGCATGTGCTTAAGTGTTTGCAGGGCCCATAGGTTTGTGTCCATAAGCTGACAATGTTTTAACATTTTTATAGAATATAATATTTAAAAACACTAACAGTGGTCTCTACTTGAGATGTGAAATTTGGCCAGCAGCAAATACCTAGTAAATCTCACAGCTTTTTGTTTTCATATGCATTCCTTGATTTCATTAGAAACATCCTATCCTGGAATCTGGAAAACACAAACCAAAGACCAAACAAAAACCAAAACATAAGCAGCTATGCATTTAACAACATCTGTTATTTTTTTTTTGTCTACCAAGTTACAACTGCTACTACTTGATTTTGTTTCCACTTTTCAATGTCTATGACCATCTCTCCTTTTTCTAGGAGAAGAAATGGATTACAGAAGGTGAGGTAGAAAATTACAGGGAATACATTCGGTATCCTAGACAACACTCCCCTCCTTAAATTAAATTTAAAAAAAAAAAAGAGACGGAGAGGATTTCTAAGTGGGCAACTAAGTGCCTGGGATTTTTACAGTGCTGTGGTACCAGAGGTGCTCTGTAAATCTCCACTGCAAGCTAGGTGCTGGTTGTCCTCCAGCTGCCTTTTACACTCTTTCAGTGACTGCAGCATTTTGGCATACTTTGCAAAACAGCTGGAGTAGACTTTGGAGTCCACTTTAATGTTTTTAAAAATCTCTCTACCTCTCTATCCATCCATTCCTCTGTTCATCCATATATCTATTCATCTTCTCATGAGCACCTTATGAAATTGCTGAACTTCACACTTGGTGACAAATGTGACAGGTTTTTACAGAGTATATAGCACTTGTACACTTCACTTCTCGGAAGGATTATTTTCTTTTAAAAAGTAGAGAACTGACATGTGTATCACTTTGCCTACAGAAGAAATTTCAGGCTTTGCAGATACTGACTCATATTTGCTGATTTATCAGAACTCAGTCGCCAATTTCAGTTTACCGTTTCTCACACAAATTGCCATCCCAAGTATGTCAGTGAAATTATTCCCGCGTACAGAGAGAAAGAGGTTGGGTTTAAACTGTCCTGTGTATCTACTGGGAAAAAAATCTCATCTGCATAGTCAGGGGTGTTCTCATGATACCACTGTGTGGTGTTAGTGACTATAAAATACTCTGAGCAAGAGAAGTCTACAGAAAGAGTTGTTATCAGTATCTTTATCTACTGATAGTCAACCCTTGCACCTTTGAAACAGTGTGTCTGCTGAAATGACAGGAACAATCCCAACCTGGTTTCTAACAGCAAAACTCTGAACTTAAATCTTCATCCACTTCCACTCTAATTGGGCAGAACAAAATCATCTGAGAAGCTAAATGAAAATTACTAGCCTATAAATGCCTGAGGCAAAAAAAAAAAAAAAGAGAGAGAGAGATGGAGGGAGAGGAGAGAGAGAAAGATGGGAAGTCTCATGTGAGTTTGGTTAGTGGAAGAAAAAAACCCACGTACTAAGTATGGCTGCATGTCATTTTTCAATTTGCTCACGTTAAATAATGATCTCTAGGGCAGAGAAAGAGTGAAGTGAAAAGGAAGAGCTCTCCCCTCATTTTGTTTAGTTTCTGCTGGTCTTCTGCAGTGTCTGGTCACTGCCTGGCAATCACAAAAACTTAAAAATGAACCATGGGCAGTTTGGTTTGTCTTCTCCTCTATCCTGGACCATGTACCTGATGAGGAAAACCAGAGCAGCTGCTGGCTTTTTTGGTAAAGACTTCTTTATCTTCCTCTTAAATTTTGAATTGCAATGAAATAGGAATCATGATTGTAAAGTAATAGAAAGTATTTGATGAAAAAAACTCTTAAAGTCATGTCATTTCTGTTGGAACAAAATAAGGAAATCTCTCACTGCATGCATGTGTGTGCATTAACTTCCACAAGACAGTTAAATATGTACGGGGGCTTTCACTAGTCTGTTGAGTGTGTTGCAAGCCTTTTCAACTGATTCTGTTTCTTCAGAGGAAATGCTTCAAAATAGTTTCCATTTCAAATGCTTGGGATGGGGGTGCCACTGAAGCTGCAGGGAAGTGTGGTGGTGGAAGGTGATGTCTGTCCGATGGCACTTAATGTTTGATGGTTTTCAACTTTGCACAGCAAAGTGATCACAGAGGACCAGGTAATGCAAATGGACATTGTCAATTGATTTGAGTCCCAGGGTTATCGTCATTAGTAATGCTCTTTTATACAACCTAAAGGCTCAGCCTATATGCTTGATGAGTGTTTAATACCTCAAAAATTACAATGAAGTAAAAATTTTCCCATGAGTGTGTCAAAGATAACTTTTTATCACACAGATATTTTAGATAAAATAATAGGAATTTTAACAAAACATTGACAAATTGTATAGACCCTGCCATGGTCCGTTTTGTTGAGTATTTGTAGATAGTAAGACTGCCTCTTCCAGCATTGCTGGTACCTCTCGCACAAACAGTTTGCCAGAGAGAAAGACATCATATGTCTTTTTTAATATTTGGCATACTGCAAAATTTGTTTCTTCACTATAATCCTGGGGCTACGTTTGTCACTCTTTTTCTGCTAAATACCCACTGAACAAAAAAAAGATTTATATTTGTGTGCAAAAGGGTTTTATAACAAGGTTTTAAATATTTTTATGGTTTTGATTTTAAAAGATTCAGTGAAGATAAAATAATGAAAATTGGGAATAAAGAAAGGAAGATCTATTATTTTTCATTCCCACTCAAACATTCCTTCACTTTTCCTCTATCAGCCCGTGTTTTAGCAAGTCTATATGGCACCGTTCTCAGGGGGCTGCTGTCAACATTAGCTGCAGCAAAGTTTCCATTTGCAGTGAGACACAGGGACAAATATTCTTCGGATTTAAATTCCATGAACCCCTTAGACTGAATTCCACTCGTCCTGAGCCAGTGCCGAATTGAGAGGATCACCATTTGTTTCTGTTGCAGAGCACTTGGGAAGAGGATATGGTATCATTTTGCAATATACCTAAGTGCTAGATAAAGCCTGATGCTGAGAACTTACCACCCCAGCGCTAAGAGCTGATGTGCAGGCTGTGACTGCTGGAGGAGCAGCCCTTTGCCATGCCCCTGGGACGACTCTGTCCTTTCCCTGCTTTTCTTCCACAGAGCTTCACACACAGTGCAAGCACTGAAAAAGCCTGCCATGCGGCTGGGTGATTTATTATGCTTTCCAAAAGCAGGCAAAACACTGAGACACTATTCTTCTGACCTGTCTGGGGTATTATGACCCATGCCTAAAATAAATCTTGGTGTCTGTGGGAGTCTTTCTTCTTTCTAAGATACAGGGATTCTTGGTGGCTATCTTTTCCATAGCATGCAAGAAATTAGCTTTTTAATTTCATGTTCACTTAAGAGCATGGAATAAGAAGCAATTTACAGAAGGATCACAGAATCTCAGAAGGCTTGAGGTTAGCGGGGAGCTCTTGAGGCTATCTGGTCCAGCCGCTCTGCTCAAGAAGGGCCACCTAGAGCTGGCTGCCCAGGACAAATGTGAGTGTCTAGTTAGAAACATTTGTTGTCTTTTAGATTCTGTTTTTAACAGATGGACTTAGTCCTTGCTCTGGAAGCCACTGAAGATTCTGTAGATAAATAGTTAAGTGGATGTCATGAGAGGTGGTTTGTGCAGTGCATAAACCAAATGAGCAACTAGCTTTATTTAATATTGTCCTGTGTAGGATGGATTTAGTGGTGGTAATTCACACCTAAACATCATGCAAGAATGCTTTGTGTTGGCCAGGAAAGGCTAAAACATATTGCTACATATGTCTGTTGCCTAACAAAGCTAAAACGAAGTGCAGTCCCTAATTTTATAATTGTACAAATGAGTTAGAGGAAAAACAGACTAAAATATCCTGTTGTCTTTTAAAATGGACTTGCCAATCTATAGACATCATGTTGTGCCACTGTGTATCATGTGCAACATCTGCAACTGGAAAGCAGTAGATGAATATGATCTTAAGCTAATCCTGCAAAGCTTTGCTCACTCTACAGCAAATTTCCTTATAGAAGGGTGTATGTAGTTCAGGGAGCCATTTATTATGACTTGCTGTCAAGAGTTTTTCATGCTTTCAAATATTCTGTAAGGTTAGGGTATATTTCAGGGCAGATCTGCAGCAAGACTGAACTTAAAGATCTGGAATTATAGCTTTTCTTCTCACCTACCCTGACAAAAATCAGGGTCTCACAGCTAGAATGGAGTAAGCAGAGAACAAGGCTCAGGGAGAACTTCATAGCTCAGGAGAGATGGGAGGCATCGGGTTTTGTTAAGGCCTGCTTAGATTATCATCCTATAGCACGACACTTCCAGGTCACAGGAGGACAGTCCTAAGGTGGTTCAAGCCCAGCATCACTGCCTTGGGACACGGAGACATCAGTGAGGAAGAGGCAAGGGACAACAGGCTGCCTCGGTATCCCCACTCAGGACACACAGCGGGTACCCGACTCACCTCAGCTGCTCCCTCCCTCTCCCTCGACACAACTCTGTTCCCTCACTGGCGCACAGATCTCATCCTGGACAAATAAGAGCAGAGGCTTTGATACCAAGTTGCACCTCATTATGACCTGAGGGAGATCTGTGGTTGAGATCAAAGATAGTTGATGACATTACTTGGTAAATTAAAAATGCTTAAGAAAAAACCACCCAAGAGGAGTAGCGATGATTTCCATTAAAACAAAGTAACACTTTTGTAGCAATTATTTACATATGTTTTAAGTCCAATTACTGGTGGTGAGGGATGCCAGACTGACAGACCTGGAAATGCTACCTCCTGCCTCGGTGGGAGCAGCAGTCTGCTCCAGGACTGGTTTTCTTCTGAGACAAGGCAAAGCATGGGAAGGGAGGTAGATCATGCTTTGTCACACTCCTGTGACACCTGCAGTGCATGCAGGCTACCCTATTCAGGGGTGGCCTCTGATGTCCCCTCTGTTTTAGTGGCTGCCAGAGGGAAGATCTCTACAACTGATGAACACATGCCATTCCTCCATGCCCAGCAGAGCCCAAGTACCCTACACCAACCATGGAAGGGACAAGTCCAGTCATATCCTAGGACTTGCAGGGAGGGAACCCCATGACTTCTCCAGGAAGTGCCTCCCCACCTCCTCTGCCCTCACCAGTGCAGAGGTGATCTTTTTTTCCCCTACAAGTTAAGCAGCTATTTTACTCTGTCCACCAAACACTGTGAACCTCCTGTGTCCCACAAAAGGTGTCCACACAGAGTGAAGTCCTGGCATAGTATTAATTGACACTGGACATGGGCTGGAGTTTGCCTGGTGTGAACTGATGTGAGTCCACCCACCCAACCAGAGCCATACTGTCATACCTTGCCTGAAGGCTATTTCTAAAAGTAGAAATTTGCACTGGAGTCAAATAAGGATTTAGGTTATAGAGAACTGAAGGAACTGCTGCAGCTCAGAGACAGTGCTGCAAGCAGGTAATCCTTCGGTCTCGGTGCGAGCAGCACTGAGACCAAGAGTGACACCGAGAGTGACACTGAGACTAAAGAATTAGCTGTTTTTCCTAAAAATTAAAAATCAACCCATCTCTACAACTGCTCTGTTAGGGTAACCTATTCTGAGGTATCCTTGGGACTTTTAGGATAGGTTCAGTGCCACCAGAATATCCTCAAATTTGCCTATAAGAGGGCAAAACTTAAGAGCTCGGAATAGCCTGTTGTGGCTTAAAATGTCTTAGAAAGTCCTTGTTTAACCAACTGACACAGATGGTTCCTGCAAACATTTGCATCAGCCTAGGAGTCCCCTAAAATAAATTATGGAAGTCCCCTAAAACAATCAAATTGTAAAACAGTTCTATGGGTTAAACTGTAACTGTAACACCAGAAGAAAGTAACACTGAAAAAAAAAAAAAAAAAGATATTAAAAAGAATGAAATAATTTGGAAAATATACTTGTCTTTAGACTAACAAAAATAAAACTCGGGAGAAAGTGACATGCCATGGAGAGTACCGCAAAGACTAAAGCTGCTGAGTAATTTTGGTATTTATTGGCTTTGGGGAGGGCATGTTTTGAAAGAAGTGCAGAATCCAGCCTGCAGACCTCCTGCTTCCCTTGCTTGTGCCACTGTGGAATTAGTCACATAAGATTTTAACGAAGGGCAATGTATCTAGCTGCACTTGTCATTCACAAACCCTAGGGGAACCCAGAGAAGACATACAGGGAAAGATCCCAAGACAGAGTTTCATCTGTTGTACACAGCCATCACCGTCAGTTGTTGGCACAGGCATTGCTTTGCCAATGAGACCAGCTGAGCATCAGGCCCTTTCGCTACAGAATCACTAAAAGCAAGTAAAATTCAGCAACTGCATGCAGTCCTGAGCAGCTGATACTGAAGCATCATTAACATGGACAGATCTTACAACCCTGGGTGTGTGTATCCTACCTAAAGCACATCACACACACACACTTGTACTAGATTTTTCTAGTAGATTTTTATTATCAAATCAAAAGAAGAGTTATAAACTTATGCACAGATAAGACTAGTCCTAGTACCTCCTGCTTTTTCATAGGCCTTGTCCTGTAAACACATGCTCAGCCTAAAACTGCAGATGCATCTTACTGGGTGAAGTTCAGCAGAAGCTTACGTGTGTTTATGTGGCAAATGCTGGTGCCAAATAGGAGTATGTGGCTTTTTAGCTGGAGTTTTCATTGTTAATCACATTCAAAATCACCCAGATATTCTATCTTCTTATTACTCTCATTAAGGTCTATAATTAAAGAGTCTGACAACATGTATTCCTGAAACTTTTCTAATTGCTAACCCACACATCCCACAGCTGATGAGCTGGCCTGTGCAGGGAGGCTGCTCCCCGCTGGCTCCAGGGCAGCTGGTACAGGGTGACACTGGCATGCCCAGGCTCACGCCTGCTAAGCACAGGCAGCGTCAGGCACAGGTGAGATGTTAAGTGGAGAAGAAACAATTCAGGAGATTAACTTGTGGCTTTGTCTGTGGCTGTGATAATGCATTAGTGGTGCTGAGCATGGATAATAGCACCTTCGCATCTCAGTCAAGCTTTTCTTCTCTCATCCCCGGTTCGATCAAGTGATGTTGTGGTAAAAGTCCCAAGCATGATCCCCCTAACAGCTCATATGCAAAATCCTCTTCTGCATGAAGTCATTGTTGTGCTGAGGGGGGGGGGGTAATACAGGGTATTTCAAAAAGATGGACTCAGTTTCAATTGAAGGTCCACTTCAAATGGGTACACCTTTTTGAAACACCCTGTATAAAGTGTGCCGGTCAGTGGAGAACAGACAGATGTGGAACAGGCCCAGTTGCCAGCTGAAGGCACTTACAGAGCCTCGTGCAGCTGAGATCAGCCCCACTGTCTGAGACAGATACTGGGAGAAGCCTAGTTTAGAGCAAGGAACAGATTCTGGCCGGGCCTCTCTCTGTGCCTTCTACAGAAATGAGGTATCTGGGATTTACTACTCCTCATCACTCTGAGATTCACACCAGGAGAAGTTTCATGTTAGCTGTGAGTAAGGAGGCTCTCTGCATCAGGACAGCAGTGTCTGTCCCACAGACAATCCCTCTTTAACCACAGCAGCTCCTGCTGAGGCTCACATGGCAAGGGTATTCCCTGCCTGTCCTGGAGGGCTGCAAAAAATATTGAAGGAAACTGATTCTGTTTCACACCATGTGCTGTATTTAAAGTAGCAAATTGAATTCAAGTCCAAAAGACAGTTTCTGTCTTTGTTCAGTCAAATCAAATCTGAAGTTTGAGCTGCAATAACCTCTTGCTGCGTCCCCTCTAAATCCTCTCTAGCAAGGAGATCCCAGTACTTTCCTTGCTGCCAGTTTGTTGGGAAGCTACTAGAAATGCTCTGCAAACTCACTGTGTTCATTGCCCACTGTGCCCACGTGGGCAATGAAGGAGCTACCAGCATTTATCCCATCACCCTTGGATGGGTCATGGAATAAGGGGAATTGGAGAAAGAGAGAGAGAAATAAAACCCCTCCTGACTCTTTAAAAACAGGAGATGAAGGGCAGGAAGGAACAGGAGGAGCAGAGAATCCATTCCTTTACTGAGTGCCTTTACTAACAATATCACATGCTGATACGAGCATCACAGTGTCATACTGGAAATAATATCATAATTTTCTTCTGAACTCTTCCTGTTTCATCATTCTACTCTTTCACAGTTTCTAAATGGTTAAAGTAATGTAGGAAGAAGAATAAGGATGCAGTTAACATCCTTATTTCTCCTAGCTGTTAACTGCAGCCCAAAGTGTTGCAAGACCACAGCTTTTCTTCTGGCCAGCCTGGGAGGGAGACAGCCTCCTCCAGAAACTCTTTCTTCCTTTCTGTTATGCTGTCAGGAGCTCCTTTTCCTTAGGATCAAAGCATCTTTGCATCTTGTTGACCTGAACAATGAATCCCTTATTTAGAAGGATAATGGAAGGACATTTTGTATTTAAAAGTCTTTCTGTCTCAATTTCACTGTCTCAAATTTGGGTCAAAGTTTGTAGTGCTTTAGGCTTCTGTACAAAGTTTTGACATTGCTTATGTATTTGCTGAAAAACAATGCTTATGTCATAAAACTTCCCCGTAATTGACTTTACTGGCAGAGTCAGAGCCTCCCAGTAATGGACAATATCTCAGAACTTCTCAAGTCAGCAGTAAAGCACAATAGGGATGCCTAGGGAGGGAACTTTGTCCCAGGAACACACCAAGGTTTTCAATCTCCTTGTTCATGACCTTATAGGGACTTACGCAATAATTTATAATTCATACTTAATTTTGACCAAAAACCAAGCAAACTGACCCTGAGGAAGATGAACTCGTGCCAAGTAATTTGGATCAGATGCAGCATGAATGTTACCATTACATTTTGCCTATTAGCACCATGGCTATAGTGAATTATCTTTCCTAGACTGAGTACATTCAGTGGCCTGATTCTCTGTCTGGTCTGTCACTAACTGCTGGAGCAAAGTCTGGGGCACAGGAGGGAGATCTACCTGCGCAGCTTCTAGCATTAATCCAAATACCACCAGGTCTTCTCCAATACAATTTGAACTGTCCTGTCCAGGACTCTCTGGGCTGGCTGACAGCTGAGTTGCAGTTCCTGCTCCACCAGCATGCCCTTGTCTTCAGAGGGGCTGGAGAGGAGAATAAGGTAGTTTTTCTTTGCCATCTGCAGAATCCTCCTTATGCCAGAGTTGCTCTCTGCTGCCCAGGTGGGTCAGATTTACTGCTGCTTTTAAATGTCCTGCAACTAAAGGAGCTGGACTTTTAATTATTTTCCCCCCCATTTGCTGGTACAAGGCATCTGTAGTGTTCCTACCAGAGCAGGAGATCAAAAGCCCAAATGTTAAAATTGGTGCTGGAGGTTGTTATGATGTGAACCTGAGTACATAAAATGCCATAGAAAATACTACGTGTGGGTGATGTTATCTGCATTAATCTAGGCATGTAATGAGCATAGTATAATGGCACACAATGAGTATTTTTTAATTCTCCAAACCAGCAAGTACTTATACCAGATGGCAGCTTTTCAACAATTTCCATTCCCTTCTCCACCCCATACTCCCAAGTATTTCAAGTAATTGGCTTCTCCTCTAGGGATTAGCCACAGCAGAATCATATTAAATGACTAATTTTCCTTGCTTAGCCTTTCTCCCCTCCCTCCTTTTAATTTTGAACTGTGCAGAGCAAGAAATCATCCAAAAGCTCTGAGTGTTTGTGTGTGTTTCTTTCCCGCAGCCCTCTCAAATGGCCTCAAAATCATCTGGGCTTTCAGGTCATGCAATACATCCCGGTGCTTTTTGGCTTCACTTCTACTATTTCTTAAACTTTCCCCTGCAAGGTACTCGTCAAGCTCTGACTTGAAGAGTTCAAGTGATGTTGAATCTGCAGCTTCCCTGGGAGCATATTCTCCGCCTATTTGATCTTAGGATCAACATTGCCCCTGCTCTTAAAACTGAACTTGTTTTACTTCAGTTGGCATCTGTTATTTCTTGTCTTATCATTTTTCACTGATGAAAACAGTTCCTCCCCTTCCTCTTTATAGTTGTCTTTCATGTATTTGTAAACCACAGTCATGCTGTCCCCTTGGCTTCCCTTTTGCCCCAAATTATATGTATGTATTTAATTCCTTTAATCTTTCCTTATAGGCAGTTCCTATGAACTACCAGAATTTTAATCACAGTAGTTGCCCTTCACTATAATCTCTCATTCACTGATACACAGCCAGTAACACTGTGGCCAGTACTAAACCTGAGATTTGAGTGCTGGGAAAATAAGACTGGATCCCCCCTCCGCTCTAGACATGACCCCTCTGCTTCTGCACCTCCGGATAGCCTCTCCCTGCTGATTGTGCACCAAGTACCCAAATTTCACTCGGAGGAAGGCAGAATGCATTGCATCCTAACTGCAAAGTAACGTGTTTCACACGTCTGGTCCACAGGTATGAGGAGTGTACACAAAACAAACCATAGAAAGGTGTTTTTGCAGTGGAAAATTTAACCCAGTCTCCACTCCTACTCACATGTTTATCAACAGCCGTGTAAGACCAAGGAGAAAACTGTCTCATTGGTGATACTCTAGTGAGTATTTTTAAAGCCAGATTGGGATGCCTTTCATGAAGTAGAGGAGGAGAGAGGCAGCCCGTGCCCTCTGCCCAGCTCTGTGGCTCTGGGCGCTAGCAGCAAGCACACACCAGATACCTGCACACTGACACACACCCGCAGCAGGTGAGCACAAGAATGAGCCCAGCCACGGGTTCGGCTCTTAACGAACCTCCCAGCAGAGCTGAGCCCGCCTAACTAAGGGATATAAGGGAGTGGGGGGGACAGCAACACAGGCTGCTGCTTCAGTGACTTCACGATTATTAAATCTCCCCCTTGAGGAAATGGGGAGGAGGTGTGCGTGGAGACATGTCTCCAGGGGCGGTGGCACTGGGGAAGTGTTGCATCGGTCACACAGTTGGGCGCACTGCGTTGCTGGGCAGTGAGATTGCATCCATGCTGGTAGGAAGTCAGCCGAATTGCGTTTCACCACCCATCCTTTTGGGGCGCTGCCCGGTCTGAGCTCCTCCTTTGGTTGTTGGTTTGATTCATTTATTCACACTAGCAGGACTTGCAAAGCTGGGCTTAACTCTGGATGCAAGTTCACAGTTTAGCCTCTCCTGAAAATTGCCCTTCCCCGGGTGTACCCCATTCCCTGCCCATTGCTGCCACCAGTTGATAGTTTGAGTCAAGAGAGATGCAGCTCTCTGGGTTGTGGTTTCTGAATGATGAGGAAGGCAAAATGGTAAAAGGTAGCTCCCTTCGTACATAGGTCCATGTCCTTGCCATCTGTGTCTCTGATAATATGCCAACTATTCAGGCAAATCACTCCTCACATCCTCAAAACAGGAGTCATGTCTGCCTTCTAAAATGTTTTGAGTGACAGAGCATGGATTGGTCTGTTCTGTTTGAAAAGAAAAAGGCTCTCAGCTTCTGCCCAGGAAGAATGAGACAGGCTTGTGACCACCGTTGTCACATGGATGTCCTAAAGAGGATGGGGAGTACCTGGGATTTTTTTAGTGATAAACTTGGGTCACAAGTAAGTAGATGCCCAGGTTAAAGATATTGAATGTATATGTGTTATTTCATCTTTCCTCACAATCGCTCTGCTCTGCATAAACTGAGCTGCAGCCGGTTTCCCCGCTGCCAGAGTGAATAGCATGGTATCAGTTAACAGAGATCAAAGACAAGATCGCTGGAGGGGTTTAGGCAGTTCCCCCTCCCTGAAATGGAGGGAAGTTAGACGCCATACACCTGTGTAGCCTTGGCCACATTTCTCCTGTATCATACTGGCCATCTCACATCTCATTCTTTGTGGGAGCATATGTGCACTTTACATGCCAGGATGAAATGTGCGTATTTCATAGTGTGTGAGAGAGCATTGCAGGAAGTAAGGGGAATCTTGCTTTTTTATTTATCAGCTGCTGCTTTTCTCTGTGCAATGTTTCATTATCCCAGTCGTCCAAAAATAATTTAATATATCACTACAGCAATTTTTTTCATGTCAGTCAGTGGAATTACTCATGTCGGTAAACAGCTATGCAATAAATACTAGCAGGAGCAATTCAGAAGCCTGATCCTACAAATTTCCTTCATAGGCATTAAGTCACTGATTCACCGCTAGTAGAAGCAAAGCATGCTTACACCACTATAAACATCTTTAAGAGGGCCTTAATACATATATTAAATGAATTCAGGTGCAAGAAGTAGGAGCTGACCCACTGGATAATGCCACGTTAAGCCCAGATGCTCCAAACAATTAAGTGCATGTGTAATTGCATTCCCCAAAGAGATTTCTATTGCATTCGGTAGAAACGCCACTAGGAATGAGGTTAGGCATGTTTCTAAGTGTTGGCAAGACCGGAGTCTGTAGCCAGTTCTCTCAGTTTGTGCTCAGATGCCAGCTCTGTTAAGGACTGCATTTTTTTCTCCTTTAACAAGACATTTTGTTGCCTGCTTTGTGCAAGTTTTCTCCCGCCCCACACAAGTTCAGCCCATTGCAAACAAGTGGCCATTGCTGCCTGCCTGGCCAAGGAATATTTACCTGTGCAGTGGGAACTTGTATTGTGTTCAGGCTCTAATTCGCCTTTTGTAATTTAGGCTGTTTAAAATTCATCCCTAAATTGTTGCTCCCTCTCTCGTATTTCCGACGCTTCTGCTTAGCTATATTATGTAAAAAGCTCGGTGCTTTGTGGTCAGGTAATCCTGCACGACAGAGGCAAGGCATGGTAGATAGAGATTCACTTGTGGTTTTGTTTACGGCTGTAATAAATTGATGTCTAAATACAAAAGTAAGTTGTGCTGAATGTAAAATGGTAACGTTAGAACACCAGTTGTGATTCCCGCTTCAAAAAGATTCCTGCATAAAAGCCTGACTGTCCGAGCTCAAGTCTTAGCGTTAGGGATGCTAAAAAGTCTTGCCATGTGAGAAGAAACATCAGCTTTAAAGACCCTGCACTGTTTCCTTACTTTGCCTTTATCATTAACATTTCTGCAGGCTGCTTAATTCATTCATACCTATTATTCCAGAGTACTTGTTCAGGATATAGTAATTCCTATGACAGTTCTTCTCTTTGTCATGCAAAAATAAATTTGTAAGGAAGATGAATTAGTGACTTAGCTAAGCAAACTAAAAAAAAAAAATCTTTAAAAAAAAAACACAAACAAAAAAACCTTAGTGTTAATGGGCACGTAAAATACATCGCACGATCTGTAGCAAAATGTCCTCACCACGATATTTTCCTATCTGCCCTCTCTTACTTAACTCCTTAACTTGTATTGCAAAAGCTCAGCTCCTGCGCAGTTAAAAAAGAATACTCTTGCCTGTAGCCCACATCGGCGTCCTTCACCTCAGCACTGATAATGCTGCTAAGTTATAGAAAACAGCGTCTAACATTTTCTGCATCTTCTGTTAAATCGTGGCATTTTTTATTTTTTCGAGTATTCACGTGTGTATTAAACCGGTACTATTTTGTATTTACAATAAGAAACTCAGATTATGATGGGGGATGCAAAGCAGCAAGTGAAATTCAGCTCAACGTATTCCTTGATTTAAATATAAAATAGTTCCTACCTCTCGGCTAAGCGGGGAAGGGGGGAAGAAAAAAAAAACCACGACAGACCTCACACACTTTATGCGTGTTTTAACATTTTAGGTGGTGTATGTAGATGCCTGTAGATTAGTAAAACAACTCTTATCTCTACAATGCCCGTGAAAACTTATCAGCCACTAATATACTTTAGGCGGCTTTTAGGTTGGAGTTTATAACCGTTTAAAACGGAAGGAAACCTCTTCCTAATAATTTAAATTCGGTACCATTTTATACAAGAAAGAAAGAACCGTCCGGGACACGGACTTAAAAAATATAAAAGAAAAAGAAAGAAAAAGAAAACCACACACAAACCATTGACACTCGGTGCTAAATGTAGAGCTTTCTGCACCAAACTCGCCTGCCTAAAACAGGGACCTGTTGCGAGTGCGGCGGGAGGGGAAGGATGAGCCGCGCCCGCCGCTGCCGTCCCCGCGGAGCCCCCTGCCCGCTCTGCGCGCCCACCGCAGCGCTCGGGGGTAGGGTGGAGGGGGGGACACACGACAGAAAACCGGCCCCGCGTCCTTTGGCAGAGGGGAAGGAGGCAAGAGGACAGGTCGTGCGGAGATGAAGCTGTAACGCTTCGGCGCGGAGGTGCCGCGGGGCAGCGCCGGGTGCGGCGCCACCTAAGCGGTGCCTCCGCAAAGGGACGGCGAGGCAGAGGGTGGCAGCCGGAGCCTTGCACCCCCCCGCAGAGGGGAAGGCGCTCCTGACCCGCACTGGAGGGGTGTGAGGGGACCTACACCAGGCGCTCGTACAGCGAATTTGGTGGCAGGCGACTGCGCCGCTTCCTGTTCAGTTGCGCCATGGGGATTTCCGCGCAAGGAGCCCAGCACCCGGCGCATCCCTGTCCCCGGCAGCAGGCTCCGGGGAGGCACAAGTCGAGTTCTCTCACCCAGGGCACTCAGCCGCCTTTCGGCTTAACTGCGCGTAAACCAGGCGGCGTAACAGCTGGAGCTGCCGCTCTGCCCCAGCTCCCGCGGGTCGCGGGGTGCCACAGCGCGTCCCGACTGTCACTTCCACAACGCCGGAGAGCTTCCAAAGAGGCTGTCGGCAAAACCGAGGGTTCCCTCTGCCCTGACCTCGCCCTCCCCTGCGCACCCTGGGGTAGGTGCCGGGGGCTCTCGGCCAGTCGCCCTTCCAGGCGACTCTTCCTGCGGAGCCGCGTCCCAGGGGATGCAGCAGGTCGCGCCCCGCGCGGGACCGCAGCCCCCCGTGGGCTCTGGCAGGGTCGGGCGGTGCTGGCCGCAGCGGGCCGAGCCGGCAGCAGCAGCCCTCCCCGGGT
>VZRW01007055.1:44788-57070 GCA_013398125.1 Aegotheles bennettii | reverse complement strand
CTCCAACAGCCCCATGTCCTTCTCGTGTTGGGGGCCCCAGAACCGTTAACATACCATGATCTTCCAGTCTGGATCACTGCAGGGTCCCAGTGTCAGCTGAGCCCTTGGAGTCTGTTGCCTCAGGCTCTTTGGTGGTGGTGGGGTTTCCCTGGACCACCAAGGCCCTGGTGGCTCAGGGCTCTTCCCTCCACAGAGCGAGCACTACCGTCTCGACTGGCACCGCTTCAACCTGAAGCAGCGGCTCCTGGGGCGCCGGGCACTGCCAGTAGAAGTGTTTGAGGAGAAGACCCGTGCAGGTGAGGAACGGGGCTGCCCTCAGCAGAGCCCAGAGGCTGTCCTGGGGCTGTTCTGCACAGGGATGAAGCCCCTGGTTACCTCTGCCAGCTCAGGGTGCCTTTATTCTGCCCCTGTGGGGTCTTCTGGAGGTCCAGCACTGTACCTGAGCCCCTGCCTAGGAATACCTGGGGATCCAGATCCCTAAACCCCGATGTCCCCAGCCCACAGCCCCCTTGTGATATGCAGGGTGTTGGACAGGACATTCCTGGGGTCGTGGGCTAGCCCTTGGAGTCACCTGCAAAGTTCTGGGGAGGCTGTTGGTGTATCTTTGGTTAGTCTGCTCCACTGCTTTATCTGCTATTTAGCCTGGAGAAGAGGAGACTGAGAGGAGACCTTATTGCCCTCTACAACTGCCTGAAGGGAGGTTGTAGTGAGGCTGGTGTTGGTCTCTTCTCCCCAATTGCTGATGACAGGACGAGAGGAAATGGCCTCAAGTTCCATCAGGGGAAGGTTAGGTTGGATATCAAGAAGAAGTTCTTTCCTGAGAGGGTGGTTGGGCACTGGAATGGGCTGCCCAGGGAGGTGGTGGAGTCACCGTCCCTGGGGGTGTTCAAAAAACGGGCTGATGAGGCACTTGAGGCCATGGTCTGATGGTCTGATGGTTAGGAATATGATGGGATAAAGGTTGGACTTGATGACCCTGGAGGTCCCTTCCAACCATAATGATTCAATCATTCTATACTCTCCCTCCCAGGTGATGTTTCCAGCATCTCGGGGTCCGACTCAGAGAGCTCTGATGGAGGCAGTGACTCGGAGCTGCTGCCCTCTGCCAGGGACAGCCCCGGGGCCCCCCAGACCCGGCGCTCCCACAGGGTGCTGCTCCGCAACGCACAGGGGCAGCTCATCTGTGCCTACCGCTGCGTGCTGGGCACTGGGCAGGCAAGTCACAGCCCAGCTGGGTGGAACAGGGACCCTAGAGAAGCTGGGTGGCACTGGGGTGCAGCCATATGACAATTTCACATGGTGGGAAGGGTGGTCTCTGGTGCCCCGGGCTTGCTGGTGGCCTGGTTTTTGGCTATGGAGTGCTCCCAGAAACCTGCTTCTGGTCCCAGCAGAGGGGCTGGTCCCTGTCCTGGGGGACAGCAGGAGGTAACAAGGTGATCCCATGGGTGGAACATTTCTCTTATGAGGAAAGGCTGAGGGAGCTGGGTCTCTTTAGCTTGGAGAAAAGGAGACTGAGGGGTGACCTCATCCATGGTTATAAATATGTAAAGGGTGAGGGTCAGGACGATGGAGCCAAGCTTTTTTGAGGGATGACCAATGATAGGACAAGGGGCAATGGATGCAAACTGGAGCACAGGAGGTTCCATGTGAATCTCAGGAAGAACTTCTTTCCTGTGCGAGTGCAGAGCACTGGAACAGGCTGCCCAGAGAGGTTGACCCCTTGGCTGGAGACATTCAAACCCCGCCTGGATGGGTTCCTGTGTGATGGACTCTAGGTGACCCTGCTCTGGCAGGGGGGTTGGACTGGATGATCTTTTGAGGTCCCTTCCAACCCCTAGGATTCTGGGATTCTGTGTGATTCTAGCAAGGGTGTCTGTGTATCAGGGTGACATCGAGGAGCCAGCGGAGCTGACGGCGTCACTGCAGAGCCTTGGTGCAAGCACGTGCTGGGTTGTGCTGATGATGGGCGGTGGGCACTTTGCAGGAGCTGTGTTCCGGGGGTGAGTGTGGGGGGACACAGCTGGGGTTGCCCCTCTGGGCACGATCGAGTGGAGCCAGCCGTTGGATGGCCATCCCCTCCCAGCTCCTCCCTCATGGTGCTTACCACCACACCCTGGGCACCCACAGCTCCCAGAGAGTTGGCTAAGCCCAGTTGTGCTGCAAGAGAAGTATCAACTCTTAGGGCCCCAGGGGCACCAGCTGGCCTCCTCTCCACGCTCATGCCTGCCCCTCTCTCTCTCTCCACAGCCCTCAGGTGCAGGAGCACAAGACCTTCCACCGGTACACGGTGCGAGCCCGGCGGGGCACAGCGCAGGGCGTGCGGGACGCGCAGACCCCGGGGTCAGCACCCAGGTCAGCTGGAGCCTCCCTGCGGCGGTACAACGAGGCCGCCCTGCTCAAGGTGAGGATCAGCAGGGTGCTGGGCTCTTGGCTGGGACACATGGTTGTGGCTGGCTCCGTGGGGTGGCACTACACTGCTGCTGGAGGGCGTGAGCTCTGGAAGGGGGTCAGGGCTCACTCGAGGCTGCTCTGGCCTGGGGCTGCCTCTGCTCCAGAGCTACTTATGCCCATACAGTGTGTGCAGGACCCCACGCTGCCTCCCCTTCCCCTCCAGGATATTCAGGACCTGCTGGCAGCTTGGGCACAGCACCTGAGTGAAGCTCAGCGCATCTTCCTCCGGGCCCCTCGTCACAACTCCGCGTTGCTCTTTGGTGGCAGGAACCCACCCCTCACCCGGGGCGACCCTCGCATCTGCCACATTCCCCTCAGCACCCGCAGGGCCACCCTGCGAGAGGTGCTGCGGGTCCATGCTGCCCTGGCCAGCCTGCAGGTGTACGGTGAGCCAGGCCAGCCCCGCTGCCTGTGGGTCAGAGAGGGTGGGGTGGCACGGTCTGTTGTGCATTAGGCAGAGCTGCCCTGTGGGGTGGAGGTGGGAGCTCTCCAACCCTCAATCCATGGAAGATGTGGGGTGCTCCCTGTCCTCAGGCGATGACAGGAGCACCCCTGCTGCCCAGGGAAGGACACGCCGCTGGAGGACATCACTGGGTCTCCCAAGAAGGTCTGGCAGAAGAGGCAGCGGAAAGTAGAGGTGAATCCTCCGCAGGAGGACACAAGTGGTGAGTTGAGCCATGGAGGGAAACCTGCTCTGAGCAAGCAGGGGGGGCTGGCATTGTGGCACGGGACCAGATGGGCAGCCCTGTGACAGGACCTGCAGAGTGGCCTCGGGCTGGGCAGGAGGAGGGCTTGGCTGAAGAGCCCCGAGTAATTCATGCTGTGTGTGGGGCCTCAGCCCCAGTCTTACCACCCCCCTCAGCCCCAGAGGAGGAGGAGGAGGAAGAGGAGGAGGAGCGAAGCCCTGCAGGGGAGCTGGAGACTGTGGAAGTGACACTGGGGACCTTGGACCTCCGGGAGTTCGAAGTGATGCCCAAGCGAAACCGCAAAAGGAGGAAGAAGAAGGACAAGAAGGTGGAGAAAGGTGAGGGGTTAAAACTGCCTGGGGACAGTGTAGGAAGGCACTGGGGTGGGACTGCCATGGCTGAGGTGCAGGCTGGCCCTGGCCCTCTTCCTCACCGTGTGCCCCCTGTGCAGGGCCCTGTGCTGAAGAGAGGGGATGCTGTGGTGCCCAGGGCGGGCAGCCTGGCCTGGAGCTGGCGACAGAGCTGCAGAGAGAAGCTGGGGCTGAGCCCCTTCCCTGGGGTGATGGAGGTAAGTGGGGTCGGGAGCCGGGCTGGGTGGATGCCTGCCCCATCTCCTGCTGGCTTTGCAGTGGGGTGATGAGCACAGCACAGCAGTGCCCGGGGCAGCTGGGTGTGGGGTGGCTGTAGTGTGGCCATGTGCCTTCAAGTGAGCTGTGTGTTTGGAGCAGCAGCTCTGAACTGGGGGGACAGGCAGCACCTGTCCAAGCCAGGTGTGTTGGGGGGGCTGGCATGGGTGTCATCTCAGGAGAGGGTTTGGCTGCTGCCAACAGTGCCCAGCAGTGCCATGGCATGTTGTCAGACTCTGAAGGTGCTGGAGATCCTGCAGTGCCCAAATCCAGCCAGCAGGACGATGCTTTAACTGTGCTCTGTGTGTTACCTGGTCAGAGCAGAGCACGGCTCTGCCATCAGCCTCCCCTCCTGTCCTTCCCTCGTAGGAGACCCCCAGACCCAGCTCCGTGATGCACTTTTCACCGCCTGCAAAACCGGGGATGTGGGGACACTGCGACATCTCCTGGGTGTGCCAGAGAGCAGGGACCTGCCGTGGGACAGCGAGGATGGGGCACAGCCCCAGGATATGCCCCGCTCCCTGCTCAACCAGCCCGTGGATGAGTGTGGCTACACCCTGCTCCACGTGGCAGCACGGGCAGGGAAGGCTGAGGCTGTGTGCCTGCTGCTGGAGGCAGGGGCTGACCCTGCCCTCAGGTATGGCCACGGGGTGCCTGGTGCTTGACAAGCACAGCCCTGCTCTGGGAGCCCAGCACCTCCTGTCAGCCACAGGGGACTGGTGCCAGCCTTGTCCTGGGACAGACGGGGTTGGTCTCTACCAGCCAGGATGTCTGGGTTTGTTATGGAGTTGAACCCACGTTCTCTGCACCTGCCTGGTCTGGTTCAGCAGCAGGCAGGCACTGCCTCAGAACACTCCCAGTCTTATTGGTAGGCAGTGCAGAGGGCAGGGATGAGACCACCCTTAGCAGGGTATTTGAGATGCAAAAAGGGGAGGATTTGGGGGATTCTGGTGTAGGGATCAGCAGCTTTCCCCGCCTTGGCTGCGCTAGCCTGGCCCACAGTACCCATCACACATCTCTGGGGACTCGCTGGGCTCACAGACAGCAAGATGGCAGGGGCAGCTGGGCTTTCTTGTTGTGCAGAGACAGGCAGGAGAGGACCCCCTACTGCGTCTCTGCTGACAAACTGACCCGCAACGCCTTCCGCAAGTTCATGGTGGACCATCCGGACAAGTACGACTACAGCCGGGCCAAGGTGGGTGCCTGCCCTCCACCCTCACCTCCTGGGGGTGGGGGGATCCCAGAGCAAAGTGCCCCTGGCTTAATGTGAGATGCTGCCCCCAGGTGCCAGGGCCCCTAACGCAGGAGATGGAGGCCAAGAAGCTGGAGAAGAAGCGGGCGCAGAAAGCCCAGCGGAAGCAGCGGGAACAGGCGCAGCGGGAGGAGCGGCAGCGCTGGGAGCAGGAGCAGGGGGAGAAGCAGCGGTTTGCAGCCCTGTCTGACAGGGAGAAGGTGAGGCTGGGCATGGGGAAGGGATTCCAGCCTGGCTGGGGCAGTGCTGAGCTGTCTCTCCCCTCCCCAGAGGGCCCTGGCTGCTGAGCGGAGGTTGGCTGCGCAGCTGCAGGACGCCGGCACAGCTCTTGCCAACATCAGGTAACATCACCCCCTTCAGCACAGCTGTTCCCTGCCCTTCTTGCTCCAGTTCCCATTTCCAGTCTAAAGCTATTCCTGGTCCCTCGATTCCCAGCAGTGCCTGTCTAAAAGCTTTCTCTCTCTCTTCCCCTGGCCCCCTGAAGTATTTTGGAAAGGACAACTTGGTCCACTTGCAGGCAGATCTATGGCACGCCCATCCCCCTGCAATCCCGTGCTCCTGACTGCATCCCACATCCCTCCCCTGTGGGGCCAAGCTTCCCCATATTCAGCTGCCTCAAAGCACCTTGCCCCACGCAGCATCACCTTCTGGGAGCCCTGCAGGACCAGAGGAGCCCCAGCCTCCTCATGCTGCTGCTGTCTCATGCCACAGACCAGCCACTGAATCCTCTCTACTCTTCTAATCCTCTTTCAAGTGTCCCCTTTGCTCAGGGCCACCTCTGCTCTTCCCTGCAGCCGCTGCTGGCATTGTGGGGAGTCCCTCCTGGGCCGGGTCCCTTTCCACTACCTCGACTTCTCCTTCTGCTCCACGGCCTGCCTGCAAACCCACCGCCGGGCCCGCACCAGCCACACGTAAGGCTGGGGACTGCTGCCACCTGCCAAGGACCAAGGTGGTGGGGACATGGCTGTGCAGTGAGGGAGAGCCTGTGGAGCAGCACGGATCAGGGGGACTCAGCTGGCCATGTCAGTACCACAGCTGTGTCATGTTAGCAACTACCTCCTCTGCCTGCATTGTCAATAAATGTGCCTTGACCCCCTAAGCAATGAGTATGGGAACTATTTGGGATTAACACACAAACCAAGCTCAGTTCTGAACCCCTTTCTCCTTGGCATAGACCCTGCCTGGTCCCAAAGGAGGGCAGGAGCTCTGGATGTCTGTGCCAGGACACATGCCCCTTTCCCAGGGCCCTGCAGCCCCTCTGCTGGCCCCTGTGCTTCACCAGCCCCAGCAAGAGGTGATGCCTTTATTCTGTGGTCCTGTTGAGAAGGGGTCGGTCGAGGAAGAGCAGGAAGGGGGTGGGGGGTGCTCCCTCCAGCTCCAGCACAGTGATGTTGTTGGGGCAGCCAACACGCAGCACCGAGCCGGGCACAAAGAGGGTCTGCTGGGGCCCGCGGCGGGGCCAGTACCGGCCCAGGTTGAAGCCATTTATCCACAGCTGGCCCTGGAAGATGGAGATGGGACTGAGCTGAGACCCTCTCTGCCTTCACCCCATCCCCAGTTACGCACCTCCTTACCTTGCTCCAACCTGAGAACTTCACAAACGTGTCCCAGGCAATGCCAGGGGTCTCAAAGGTCCCGGTGTAGAAGGCTGGCCCTGCTTTACCCTCACTGCTTGATTTTGGCCAGGCACTGTGGGGCCAGCCCTGCTGGATGGCAGTGTCTATGGCCAGGGGGTAGATCAGCCAGTTGCTGAGAGGGCTGGAGTCCAACGAGAGGTTCCCCAGCAAGCCCTGAGGTGGAGCAGGAGAGAAAATGAGGTAGCAGGGTCTGCCATAGGCAGGAGGGTGCTTGGCTTCCCTAGGGCATGTTCCCCTCACAGCAGTGAAGGTGGGATGGGATCCCCTGCAAGGGGCAGCCCAGGCAGCCTAAGTGGGAGAGAGGGGTGTGGATCTCACAGCCCTGTCCTGGTCCTGGCAGGTCTGCCATGGGATGGGGGTGAGACTGGCCAGGGGCATGGGGGTGGGACTGGCCAGGGAGCAGGGCTGGGAGTGGCTCCGCTGTGGCTGGGGTCTCGTGGGTGGCAGGAGAGGGGGCTTTGGCCACACAGATGGCCAGGTCATCCCCTCCAGAGCCCCAGGGCCTTCTCCCCTCACCTTGAAGTCGCTGATGTTGGCCCCGAAGCTGATCCTGCCCATGTTCTCCAGGAGCAGGTCCAGGGTGTCCCCTGCCCTGCCTGTCACACGCAGTGTTGTCTGCCCGTCCCGTTCCAGGGTCCCCTGGTACTCCTGCAGCCACAAGGTCAGCACTGCCAGCCCGTGCCCAGATCCCACCACCCCCCAGCAGCCTGCAAACACAGCACCCCACTGCCTGTCCCCCTGAGCTGCCCCAGGGCTGCCCTCCACCCCCAGGGGAGGCCACCCCACAAGGACCCAGTGGCTGTCCCCGAGCTCCTGGCATGGCACAGCCAGCAGGTCCCCCAGGGATGGGGGTGCCCCCCCAGCCTCACCCCTCGCAGCAGCACGTAGCCACGGTCACAGATGCTATGGGGAGGAGCACCCAGGGTCGCCAGGTCCAGGACATCCTGGGGCAGCTGTGTGTGGTACAGCACAAAGCCATGGGCCTGCAGGACACAGTGGAGAGGCACGGGAAGGGAAACAGGGATGGAGACAAGCTCTGCTCCTCCGTCCTGGAGTCAGGCAAGCCTAGGAGCATCTCTCCATGTCCCCCACTGCACACCCAGCTCCTCACTTGCTTTATGGCCTCAAAGGTGAGGGAGAACTGGCTCTGGATGGGCCCGGAGGGGCACAGCACATCCAAGACATCCAGGAGGTCAGCATACTGCGAAGAGAGGGACGGGCATGGGGCAGGTGGGCAGTGCCAGGCAGGGGCAGCACAGCCCCCAGGGCTGGCACTCACCTTCTGCAGGGCCACCCGGCCATAGGCGTACTTGGGGGTGGCGGGGGGCATGGGACCCATTGGCAGGTGCTGGAACTGAACAGCAAAGAGTCAGCTGCCTGCCAGGGCAAGCAGGGAGATGTCCCCTGCCCTTCCTGGTTCCTCTGTGTCCCCCTCTTCCCTGGCACAGGCAGTGGTGCCCAGTACTGCCCACCCCTCCTCCTGCCAGGCTCAGCACCTTGCTGATGACCTCGCGGATGGCAAACAGCTTCTCTGTGGGGTCTCCTGCCTCCGAGAGGGGAGCATCGTAGTCGTAGCTGGTGGTCACTGGTTTGTACTGGTCTTTGAAGTCAGCACCTGGCCAGAGAAGCAATGGGAGCTGGAGCCAGACGCTCTGGCAGAGCCCAGGGTGTGGAGCTCAGCCCCAGGCTGGATGCAGTGTCATGGGTAGGGGACATGGCCCAGAACAGGGAGCCCCTGGGTGGGAGCAAGCTTAGGTTCAGGGGCCCTTGGGTATGTGTCAGCCTACCCCATGGGACAAAACTTTTCAGGACTGACTGAGGAAAGACCTCAGCCCTGCAGTGTGACCCCCTCCCCAGGGCAGGGCCCTACTCACCACTCCAGTAGGCGAAGTTCGTGCCCCCATGGAACATGTACCTACAGAACCCCACAGAGACACCCATCAGCAGCCCCACAGAGACCCTGCGGGGGCTCACCAGGCTCTGCCCCCATCCTGCTGCACCCATGGTCCCAGCCCTGCCTGCCTCCCCCTGCAGGACAAAGGTGAGCAGCGACGCCCCCCCAATGCTGGTTGATGGGAGGGCATTGCCCCCCCAGGCTGTGCCCCCACCAGCTCACTACTTGCATGTTGACATTGGCTCCCAGTTGCAGCATGTCCTCCAGCCCCCGGGCCACCTGCACCGAGCTGGTGCTGGCGTGTGCCCCTCCCCAGTAGTCCAGCCAGCCCGTGTAGTACTCCGAGTTCACCTGGGGGAGAAAGGCACTGTCACCTGCACAGAGCCGGGGCTCCTGGCACCCCTCTGCCAGCCACACGCAGCCTGGCCCTGCACCCCTCTTTGCCTCACCCCCCCAGCCCCTCTGTGGGTCATCGCCCTGCACGGAGCCCACACCAAGCTCACCAGGGGCCCCCTCGGCTCAGCCCAGCGCTGGGCACCAAACGCCTCTGTCACGTTGGAGCCTGTGGAGGTGGCAGGAGGGAGATTAGAATCACAGAATCATTATGGTTGGAAGGGACCTCCAGGGTCATCAAGTCCAACCTTTATCCCATCATATTCCTAACCATCAGACCATTAGACCATGGCCTCAAGTGCCTCATCAACCCGTTGTTTGAACACCCCCAGGGACGGTGACTCCACCACCTCCCTGGGCAGCCCATTCCAGTGCCCACCCACCCTCTCAGGAAAGAACTTCTTCCTAATATCCAACCTAAACTTCCCCTGATGGAACTTGAGGCCATTTCCTCTCGTCCTGTCATCAGCAATTCGGGAGAAGAGACCAACACCAGCCTCACCAGAACCTCCCTTTAGGTAGTTGTAGAGGGCAATAAGGTCTCCTCTCAGTCTCCTCTTCTCCAGGCTCAATAACCCCAGTTCCCTCAGCCAGTCTCCATAAGGTTTGTTTGCCAGTCCTCTCCCCAGCCTCGTTGCCCTTCTCTGGACTCGCTCCAGCACCTCAATGTCCTTCCCATCCTGCGGTGCCCAGAACTGGACGCAGCACTCAAGGTGCGGTCTCACCAGTGCCAAGTACAGGGGCACCATCACCTCCCTACTCCTGCTGCTCACACCGTTTCTGATACAGGCCAGGATGCCCTTGACCTTCTTGGCCACCTGGGCACACTGCTGGAGCAGGACAGAGCTGGAAGCCCCACTCCCTCCCCTCCTCCCCCACGGGGGTACCTGGCCCAAAGTCCACGGTGGCGTAGAGCCCCTGCAGCGTGCCACAGCGCAGCTCCTCCACCCGCGTGCTGTCGGTGGTGAAGAGCAGCACCTCGCTGCCCAGCAGCGCCCGGAAGGAGCCCAGCAGGTACCTCAGGTAGTCATAGTCACAGGCGTAGTAGCTCCCGTATTCGTTCTCCACCTGCGAGCAGGGCAGTGGCCAGTACCCAGCACGCACATGGCAGGGATGCAACGAGGTCCCGCCACGCACTGGGATGAGCACCCAGCTCCCCCATTTCCTCCTGACACCATTAAATGTTGTGACAGCCCCCAGGTGTGTCCCAAGACTGACCATCCAGCCCCACTATGAACCCCAGCTCTGCCTGTGTCCCTCAGACCACAACCAGGGAGGCAGCAGGTACCCCAGAGCTCAGTCCTTGGCTTTAAACCCAGGTCCAGAGGTTGGGAGGGATTCTTCTCAGAGCTGTGCCAGATCAGGGCATGGTGTAGGGGGGATAGGTGACTTTTTGGGGCACATGCAAAAATGACCCAAAGCTCCCAGAGTCCCACAGCACCCTACCTGCACGCTGATGATGTTCCCCCCATGGTGGTACAGGCGTGGCTTGATCTTGGGTAGCAGGACATGGAGCCAGGAGTCCACGGCTGCCAGGTATGCTGGGGAGAGAGGGGAGCTCAGCCTGGCTGCAGCATCCAGCCCAGCCTACCTGTAGTGTCCACCCCAGTCCACCCGCAGTGTCCACCCCAGTCCACCCGCAGTGTCCACCCCAGACCACCCCTGCCAGGAGAAGGATGAAGCAGACGGGGCAGAGCCAACCACAATGGGGAAGCAGAGGTGAAGAATGAGCCAAGGTGCTCCCAAAAGACAGAGAAGAGGATGGGAGAGGCCACACAGCAGGGCTGGCAGGTGCGTGGAGAAAATCCAGCATGCTGGGACTGGCATCAGGCTGTAAGGACATGGTGGCCAGAGCCCCACGCCAAGGCTCACCAGGGTCGGAGGAGCGCAGGACGATGTCTGGTCTCCACAGCAGCCAGGCGGGCAGGCCACCCTGGAGAAACACCCACAGCTGAGAGAGAGGCAGAGAAACCTCTCAGCATCCCGGGCTGGCACACAGCGGACACCAAGCCAGGGCAATGCTAATGCTGGCACTCGAGTGACAATGTGCCCCAGGGAGTGGCAGCCTGGGCACAGCTGGCATCACAGTTGTCATGCCAGCCAGAAGGGCCACCCCTGGGCCACCCATGTCCCCTCTGTCCCAGGTCTGGGGCTCACCATCTCCCACTCCGCACAGATGTAGGGCCCTGGCCGCAGGATCACCAGAAGCCCCAGCTCGGCTGTCAGGTCCAGGAAGGCTTCCACATCCCGGTCTCCAGAGAAGTCATAGACCCCTGGCAGCGGCTCATGGTAGTTCCAGGGGACGTAGCTGGGGAGAGAGGAGAGATCAGCATGCAGGGGCTCAGGGCACCCCAACACGAGGGGGAACCATCCCAAAGGCTTGTCCCTCTGCTCCTGGGAACCAGCCTCCAGCCTGGACTGAGGATGACAACTGGGACTGGACTGGGCTGAGCCTGGGGGTCACAGTCACAGAATCACAGAATCCTAGGGGTTGGAAGGGACCTCGAAAGATCATCCAGTCCAACCCCCCTGCCAGAGCAGGGTCACCTAGAGTCCATCACACAGGAACTCATCCAGGCGGGGTTTGAATGTCTCCAGCCAAGGAGACTCCACAGCCTCTCTGGGCAGCCTGGTCCAGTGCTCTGGCACTCTCACAGGAAAGAAGTTCTTCCTGATATTCACATGGAACCTCCTGTGCTCCAGTTTGCATCCATTGCCCCTTGTCCTATCATTGGTCATTACTGTAAAAAGCTTGGCTCCATCGTCCTGACCTTCACCCTTTCCATATTTGTAACCATGGATGAGGTCACCCCTCAGTCTCCTTTTCTCCAAGCTAAAGAGCCCCAGCTCCCTCAGCCTTTCCTCATAAGGGAGATGTTCCACTCCCTTCATCATCTTTGTGGCTCTGCGCTGGACTCTCTCAAGCAGTTCCCTGTCCTTCTTGAACTGTGGGGCCCAGAACTGGACACAATACTCCAGATGTGGCCCCCACAGCGGCTGGTCCCCACTCCCTGTGATCAGACAACATCCCTGTCCCTGTCCCAGGAACCACAGAGCTCCCAAGGGGCCGCTTACACCTGCACGGCGCTGAGCCCGCTCATGTACATCTTGAGGAGCCGGTCCCTCCAGGAGGGGCGCGGGACACGGGCGTAATGAATGCTGCCCGAGATGTAGCGGAAAGGGGCACCATCCTTACGGAAGCAGTTCTCCTCGTAATCCAGCTGGAAGGAACGTGCCTGCGGGACAGGGGCGGTGCTGGGGGCTGCAGACCCTCCCCAAGCCCGGACACCCCCTCCCACGCTCCCTGGGACAGGGAGCTGCCTCATCTCCGCACCGAGGATGG
>VZRW01007055.1:17671-28011 GCA_013398125.1 Aegotheles bennettii | reverse complement strand
GGAACTGCTTGAGAGAGTCCAGCGCAGAGCCACTAAGATGATTAAGGGAGTGGAACATCTCCCTTATGAGGAGAGGCTGAGGAGCTGGGTCTCTTTAGCTTGGAGAAAAGGAGACTGAGGGGTGACCTCATCCATGTTTACAAATATGTAAAGGGTGAGGGTCAGGACGATAGAGCCAAGCTTTTTACAATGATGACCAATGATAGGACAAGGGGCAATGGTTGTAAACTGGAGCACAGGAGGTTCCATGTGAATATCAGGAAAAACTTTTTCACTGTGCGAGTGCCAGAGCACTGGAACAGGCTGCCCAGAGAGGTTGTGGAGTCTCCTTCCCTGGAGACATTCAAAACCCGCCTGGATGCGTTCCTGTGTGATGTACTCTAGATGACCCTGCTCTGGCAGGGGGTTGGACTAGATGATCCTTCGAGGTCCCTTCCAACCCTAGAATTCTGTGATTCTGTAATTCCAGAGTGCTAGTTAATTCTGGGGAGTTTATAGCATGAATGCTTTGCAGCAGAGGTTGGAGGCACAAGAGTCGGAGCTAGGTGGTGAGCAGCATGTCAGGTGGCTGCCCAGGGCTTGGGTAGTTCACCCAATTTTGGGAGATTTGTGTGACAATCTGGTGGCACCTCAGGGTGCAATACTTCTCCAGGAGATGTCTGGGTCTGGTAGAGAGCTGAGGGTGAAATGTCCCCCATTCACCATTGCTGCCAATGCATTCTCACCGTGAAGGTAACCGCTCAGATGCTGTTATGTTGAAAGAGCAGGGCAGCAATGACTGACAAGAGAGCCATCAGTCATTCGGAGCTACACATATTCATGTACCTCTGATCTGAAAAGCCCAAACAGATGTCTAACCTTATTTGAAATGCTTAAGAACAGCTGGCCAAATCCAGGGAGCACCAATCAGCTGCATCTTGCCTAGCTGCTCGGCAGCCTCTCAGATGCTGGTAGCAGCAGCCTGTGAGCACACGGCAGAGGCTGAGCTCGCCCACGCTGGAAGAACATTCGTCCTGAGGTGACCCCTCTCTCACAGAGATGTTACCCGCATGCCTAAGAAGGCCCTGCAAATGTTTTCAGACCACATCAGAAATCACAAGGCTGCAAGAATCTCTTGGGAAATGTTTTCATCTTTGATCAGAACGAATTTGGACCCTGCACCAGCACCCAAAGAGGTACAGAAAGCAAGCATGGCAAAATTTAGGCTACTGAGTCAGAATTTGACTGTCTCTTGATAAAAGAATGGGAAAAACAGATTGAAGATACACCAGGGGCAGAGCCCTGTACACTGCAGGAGAAACCCCTGCCTGTGCCTGTCCATGGAGATCAGACAGGTACCTGCTGGTACAGGAACCACTGTCAGCAGAGCTTGCAGTTACCCAAACAAATCTCCTTAAACAGCTGTCTTCCAGAAATACCTTAAAGCATGCCACACCTAAAAGCACCCAGAACTGAAACTGGGGAGCAGATGGCCCATTCAGAGTCCAGCCTGGTACGCCCCATCCATACCCCAGTCCACCTCCCTCTTCACTGCAGAAAGCCCAAAAGGTTGTTCCCACTTTTCAGACCTCAGCTCCACCCAGGCTGTTCCAGACAGAGCAAACAGTGTCACAGGGCACTTCAGGGACACGGCTGTCTTGGAAAGGCAGAAGAGACCACAGCCATGCTGTGGATTTGTGGAGGAAGCCAGGTGCCTTCCATTTTAAGCCTAGTTGGGAAGGCACAAGGCAAACACCAGATGAGGAGGGGTGCTTCAGGAGCTCCACACCTGTAACCTCAGCCAGGAGCTTCCCAAGGAGGTCACATCCGTGCCTGCCCTGCTTACCCCTCCCTCCATCCTTGTGTGGCTGCTCTGCCCATAATACACTTAGCAGCATGGTTCAGCAGGGAAATGGAGGAGCTGGGTGTCCTGATTTGAGGAGAACAGAACCAGTTTTCTTTTAGTAGTTTTACTTTCCTGTTAAGTCTCTTCCAAGCAACTGCACTTGCCGAAATTAATGGCATGTTTTTCAGTCAGTGTCCTCCAGGACTGATAATGCTCAAAGTTTGTAGTTACTGCTGGAGAGTGGTATGCAGAACCAAGGCCACTGCTTGGTTCTGCTAAACATCTTGTTCTCTGAAAACCAAAGGGAGGGAAGGGGTCACACTTGTGACCCTTCTATGGGGATGAGTGACTGGACTGGTGATCAAAACAGAACAAATAAAGTATTCCATCCCATAAGCATCATACTTGGTGTAAATCTGAGGCACTGTGAGGGTCAGGCTCTCTTTGTCCATGGCTGGCATCCTGGGAGGACTCCATCCATTCGTCCGCCTTTGATTCTGATCCGTGCATTCCTGACTCCAGCTCTCCTCTGCTGCTGACTCCAGGAGCCCAGTCTGGGACTTTCCCAGGGCCGCCCTGCAGCCCCGGGGGTGATGTGAGTGATACTGGGGGGGCGGAGGGGAGGGGCACAATATTGGTTTTGTATACATTTGTACATATTTGTATACATTTGTATATATTTCATTATTTTCTTTTTCATCCTTATTGTTTCATTAAAGCTATGTAGTTTATTTTCCAACCTGTGAGTCTTATTCTCCCTTTCTGGGAAGGGAGAGGAGGGGTAATAGAGAGCATCTGCCATCCATTTAATTGCCAGCCCAGCATTAAACCGTGACACTGGGATATGCCCTCAGCCCATCAGTGCCCTATGCAGTGCCCTCTCCAGTAGTGGCTGCACTAGGTGGTAGGACAGCACCATGAGCCCAGGAGCAACCAGGCAGGAGGGAGACCCTTCAGCTCAACAGCTCCCGGAGCCCCATAAGGCCAAGCATTGCCTCCTGCTTGGCTGAGGGCTCAGGCAGCAAACCCAGCTGCTTGGCTGGTAAGCCCAGAAATCCAGCGATGCTCTGCTGCAGGGGGAGTCATGATGACAACCTTCTCAAAGCAGAAAGGCAGCTCTGCCTTAACACAGGGCAGACAACATTGCCTGGTGAAACTAATGAGTCTGTTGAAAGCATGGGGCTGGACTGCATCTTGCAGCTGTTGTGAGTTCAGAGAAGTCCCTTGTGATGCTAATTGTCCCAAGAGTGTCACAGTGAACCGTTGTGCAGGGTCCCCAAAGCACAGCTTGCTGCTGAGGACAGTCCAGCATCTCATGTCTGATTGCTGCTGCAGTTCTAGCATGAGAGTATCTGTGGCATACTCTGCCAACCTGAAATGTTCTAGCATAGCATGGAGATGGCAGAAAATCCTCCCTTTGCCATTTCTTAAGATATGCATGCCTTGTTAAAGTCAGAAAGGGCCCTCTGAGCACTTCATCCTTTGTCTGGATTAGGTGGAGATGACCCAGAGATGAGAAACAAGGGTGACACCATGGGCTGAAATGAAAGTCAGAAAGACTGAGGACTATCTAGAAGACCAAGCAGAGACTCAATAAAGGCCTTAAAATATGTTTAAGCAGATGCAGATGGGAAAGGGATTTACTCTTCTGTACGCTCAGGGCAAGTAGATGCAGGTTTAAGGCTAGCAGTAAGGGTAATGGAGCATGATTGTCTCAGGGTCAGGGGATCCTCATCAGTGGATGTCCTTGATAACCCAAGTGTGGCATTTACTCCTGAAGACCTGCTGGGATGCAGAGCATGGTGGTGATTTGACAGAAGGTCTCTCTGCTAGAGCTGATCAACAGCAGCGTAATTGCTGGTTCAGATAAAATGAAGTCAATTGTGCAACGCCTGCTGCTTTGCCCTGAGCATGTGCCGCGTTACAGGAACAATAAAGCTAATTCTAGATCTCACTACAGTCCTAAGCCCTGAATCACTGGGCACTGGCAGGAGTAGGGAGGCACGCCCAGGGATGCAGGCAGCCCTGCACACATGCCGAGCCCCAACCTGTGAGGCTAAAAGGGACGAGTTGGGACTAGCTCTGTTTCAGGCACAGCAGCCTCCCTGGCTCAGTCAGCCTCCCTGGCTTGCCAGTGTCACCCACCTTTCTTCACGTCCTGGGAAAGGCAGCTACACACCCACAGGAGCAAAATAAAACTGCAGTTGTCTAATTGCTGTGACTTCATGTCAGGGCTCTGGGCATGCGTGGTGTGAACCAGCTGCCTCCAGGCAGGTGATGGGAAGTATGGGAAGTATGGGAAGGACATTGAGGTGCTGGAGCGAGTCCAGAGAAGGGCAACGAGGCTGGTGAGAGGTCTGGCAAACAAACCTTATGGAGACCGGCTGAGGGAACTGGGGTTATTGAGCCTGGAGAAGAGGAGACGGAGAGGAGACCTTATTGCCCTCTACAGCTACCTAAAGGGAGGTTGTAGTGAGGCTGGTGTTGGTCTCTTCTCCCAAATTGCTAATGACAGGACGAGAGGAAATGGCCTCAAGTTCCGTCAGGGGAAGTTTAGGTTGGAGATTAGGAAGAAGTTCTTTCCTGAGAGGGTGGTTGGGCACTGGAATGGGCTGCCCAGGGAGGTGGTGGAGTCACCGTCCCTGGGGGTGTTCAAAAAACGGGTTGATGAGGCACTTGAGGCCATGGTCTGATGGTCTAATGGTTAGGAATATGATGGGATAAAGGTTGGACTTGATGACCCTGGAGGTCCCTTCCAACTATAATGATTCTATGATTCTATGATGCAGAGGCTGAGCCTGCTGAGGTGTCCCCATGCTGATGGGCTGTGTGGAGGGACCAGCACTGCTTTTCCTCTTCTCCAGCAGCCCTCGGAGCTGTCAGTGGCACATCCAGTGTAGGAATAGCTGGAAGCAGAAGTGCAATGAATTCTACATGGCTGGGTGATGGTGGGAGCTCCTTGGAGGGGCATGGGTTACCCTGTCACGCTGGAGGGGCTCTGCACGCCCGAGGCAGCACTGTAGGCACGCTAATGAGACAGCCTCCAACTCTGGCCCTTCAGGTCTTCCTGTCTTACAAGTTCTGAGGAATTGCAACAAAGCTGTGGTCAGCTCTGTTGCAATGTGGCAGAGTGTGCTTGTGTGAGCTGGCAGTGGTGGGGCAAGAGGCAGCCACCACTTCCCCCTCTCCCAGGAGCACACGCCTGTCTGTGGGGCTGTGGCTGAGCCCCCTGTCCCCGAGCAGCAGAGGGGATGTGGCAGATTCACCTTGGGCAGTTCTGCAGATACACCTGCTCCTTTGAGGTAGATAAACCCCTGACAGGCAGGCAAGTCCCACATCCCCTGGGGAAGCCAATGACTCCTGGCACAGCCACTCCTCTCTGCCCTGGGCTTTGGGGAGCAGTTGAGCCTCTGATGACTGGACAGATGTGTGCGAGGGGGGGGTTTACATGTGGAATTGGGTTGTATGCAATGCAAACAGCTTGCTGGCCCAAGGACAAGGCATCCTCAGGCACCCCGTGACTGCTGTGCCCTTTCCCTGGGATGGTGTGGCTCTCACACTGCCACTTAATAGCCCTGCATCAGACACAGTCAGGGGGTCTTTACCCTCTCTCAGGCAAAGGGATGTGGAGCTAGGCAAGAGCTAGGTACCGATGGCTCCAGCATGTGTTGGAGGACCCTCAGCATCATTACTGGGAATTGATTAGCTGTGGAAAACCTGCCTCTCCAAACAAGCCTGGCTTCATTCCTTGAGATGACAGGTCTGCTCCCGGGAGAGGCAGAGGTGGAACCGGCTTGTAGTGCAAAAGGTGTCCCAAGGAGTGAGCAGCAGTGTCGGTGCGTGGTGAGGCAGCCTGGGGCACCCAAGCACTGGCTGGGGATGGTGATTCATCAGCAAAGGGCTGCCACACTTCTGCGGGGTCCCTGCCAGGCACCACCAGCTTCTGTGCTTTAAGCAATGGTCTTGAAATGAATCCCCAGTTATCACTGATAAAATCTGAGGGTGACAAGTGGATTTGCAGAATAATAAGGCTGCCCCTTCCTCCAAATTCCCAAATTAATTACTTTACATTTCATTGTATTAAAGCAAATTTTGCTTCATCAAAGCAAATTTTGCTGCAACGGGCACTTTTAATCGGCCAATTCTAAAGCATCCCTACTAATTAGTTGTCCACTTCAGTAGCAACTACTCCAGCAAGCTTACTGTTATCCCTAATTTTTCATAGTAAACATTTCTTGTCACTGTGGGCCTTGCAGCCATTCCTGGGGATCCCCACTACAAAGGCCCCTGGCAGTGTAGGTCCTGGCTAACAAGCACACGATTGCTATTGATGTGTCTGGTGTGTCCTTAGTGATGCAGGGGATAAACAGGCTGCCTGGGCATGCCAGGGTAAATATTCTGGGACAACACAAAAAGCAGATCTGGAAAGACCTTCGACAGCAACTCTGAGCCTTCTTCTTCCGTGGATGTGAAAAACAGATTATTCCCACTCTCTTTGCAGCAGTATTGTGATTTATGTGCATGCTGTTATCATTATCTCCTGTTAGCTTACAGGTAAGGATGTCACACCAGCAGTGTTGATCTGAATCAGCCAGCCATCTAATCGTGCTGAAAAGTGACAACAAGTTTGCATAGCAATACCTGTCCTCCCTGAGGCAAGGCTGGTCAGTGTTACATGCATTTTGAAGCCTTCAGTTCTCAGTGGAGAGAATCAAAATTAATCCTTCTGCTATTTTTCTCTGGTATTATCAGCAATCTAGACTTTTCTGGGTTAACCAGTTTATTTTCTTAATTGGAGTGATTTCTGTCCTTCAGTCCTTCGGAATTACCCCAGTTTTCCTAGCTCTATTAACAATTACCATTAGTGCCTCATTAAGACCCTCAAGTCCTTTGATACTCTCAGCATAGGCTTGATGAATTGAAAACACCTATTTTAGCAGGTGATGTTTTGAACACTGGTTTGTTACAGATGGCATCCAAATTACAGCCTTCTCCATTGCATTCCCAGGGTTGCACTGGTATTCAGGCACTGATGGCTATGGAAAACAACAGAAGGCTGCTTACCGGCATTCTTTAGTGCTTTTTATTGTTCTCCTCTAATGCAAACGCATTCACCCTATCTCCTTTTTTATTGCACCCTACTTGGCTCGTTTTTTGCCTTTAAGACATGCCCGGCACAAAGGCAAGGAGCCAAGGTTGAGCATGTTATGTATCTGGAGGGCATGGTGAGGACCAGGCAGAGAACGGGTGCCCCCAGTCCTGCCAGGAGCTGCAGAAATTCCTGGCCAAGCTGGACACGAGGGGCTCGGTGCCTGGGAGTGTGTGGGCACGAGTGTGTTGGCGTGCATGACTCACATCAGGATTTACTCTGCAATAAAATCCCTTCCCGTCCTGCTTCTGCTGCAGCTTCTGCTCCCCTCCACGGCTGAAGATCTCCCCAGCGTTTGGAGGGTGGGGATGTGGTATCAGTCTTTCCATCCTCAACGCCCCTCAGTCTCCCTTGCCTTGGTGTCAGATCCACACCATGCAGCCCCCAGCCTCACTCACGGGCGGGCGGGGGGTGCCCTGCTCCTGTGCAACACGGGGTTATCCAGGCTCTGCAGCCCACCCTGTTCCCAACAGGGACAGGGGTGAAACCACGGGATTTTGTCACCACCTTCTGCCTCTCGCTCTGTTGACTCAAAATCTGCCAGCACCTCGTTCTGCCTGGGTTTTGGCTGGGGCAAGAGCCCCGGAGTCAGCGGAGGCGAGCACTCGGTCGGGGCGGTGCCTGGGATACACAGCCTGTGCCCAGCACATCGCTGAACCCAGCCCAGAGCCGTTGCCCTGCTTGAAGAAAGTCACCCTGGCTTTGCTGTTTCTCACTTCTCTGTCCTGCTACATCAACTTCTGCTAAAAGCAGCTGGGTTGCTTTTCCTCCCTGGATGCTCCCCGCCTGCTGGAAGGTGCATTCCAGCTGGGATGAGAACAGAGTGGATCGGGAAAGAGATGGGCAGGAGATTGAGAGCACCATCATCAAGACAAACATGAGGAGCGTGGAAAACGCGAGGCTGTGGAGAAACTGGCTGTGCAGGGGAACCGGGGGAGCTGGGCAGGGTTGCTCAAATGAGACAGCAGGGCCTGGGGTAGAAGAATGAACGTGGAATTTCAAAATGGATCTCTCACCCAGGACCCTGGCGCAGCCCTTCCAGGGGTGAGCAAACCCACTGCTCCCACTGACCCCTTTGCTGGGGGCTGCACCAGCCCTGTGGCCGTGCCCAGAGATGGGGAGCATGGCCATGGCCACTGCCATTGTCTCTCTTGGGAGCAGGCAGGCAGAGGAAGGTGGCACAGAAGTGGCACCCAGGACTGCCTTGCTCTGCTCAACCACTTCTCCCCATGTCTCACTGGCTCCAGCTCCCACTCCTGCTCCTTCCCTGCTGCATCTCCACATGGCCACGCCAGAGCAGACACCTTCCCCTGGGGAGCAGGGAGAAGGGAAGGGGAGATGGTTGGGTGCGATGAGGGGAGCAGTGGGCACGCAAATAACTGAGCACTTCACGCTTCAAAAATCGTCAAGAATATGATTTTGCAGTACGGAACTGGCAGTTTTGAGGAGGCTGTGGAAGGGTTTGTGTTCTCCTGAGGAAGTTGAAAGCTGAAATGTTGCGCAGCACTGGAAAAAAATCTCTTAGTATGTAATTTGCATAATAATATAGCACGAGTTTATGATGCAATTCAGTTGGCTTCCTAAGAGATGGGGTAACCAGGATAAAATAAAAATGGTCTCTTAGTGTCCTGCTTAGCTCACCCAAGAGCTGTTTTCTCAGAAAGCCTGGACAGTATTTCATGAGCATTTTTGTGACCCTAGAAAGCTAAAAACAGGGTTGCAACATAGCAATCCCCAGAATTTGTAAAGAAATAAGGGTCATCTGGAGACACCTGATGCCTGTGCTGGGTTTGGAGCTGGTGTGAGCCTGGCTGGCAGGTTGATGCACCAGGGTTTGGGCAGACCTAGGAGGGAAGAGCAAGGAAAGAGGACAGGGTGCTGTGGTGTGTGAGGCACCAGTGGGTGATGGGCTGCCTCTCTTTGCTGCTGGAGGTGGCTGGCTTTGCTGGTTTGACCACAGGAGTGGTTGTGGCAGCTCTGGGGCTTCCTTGTCCCCACACCAGCTGCAAAAGCCAGGGAAAGGAAAACTAGGTGCTGAGACACGGCTAGGTCCTGGTGGCACCTCCTCGGCTTCAGGATGGGGTCCCTGTGAAGCAGCCTGTGGCTCCATCTAGTGCCCATGCCAGCCCTGCACCCATTGCTGGGCAGATGGGCCAGATCAGAGCTCCTGGCAGCCAGCAAGGGCACTCTGGCCAGAAGCAGCCATCCCAGGAGCCTGCTGCCTGCTCCTGGGCAGGCAAGTACAAGAGGGTAGCGCTGCGATGGGAAAAAAACCCATCAACAGGGAATGCTCCAAGCAGCCACTCAAGGAAATAGTCGAGTGCTCTCTGACAGGTCTGATGGGTCTCCCATCCCTTGGAGAGGAGATGCTCCTTAGCTCAGGAGGTGCCCTTGGCAGTTCACCTGTCCCACTGCTCACCCAGGCCCACTGCTCTCCACTGCGGAGGGCTCTTCTTGAGGATGGCTGTCCTGAAACTGGTCCCCGGGGAGCGCTGGGAATGGCCTGTCTCCCCAGCCTGACAGGTAATGTGGCACCAGGTGAAGTTTGCCAGGCTTTCCCAGCTAAGGATTTACAGAAGGTGAGGAAGACATCCCAGCTGCAGTGCAGGGGTGGCGGAGGGTCCAAAAGGCCCTGCAGAGAGACCAAGCTCCCTCCTTCTCCCATCCAGACAGCAAGAGGGAACAGTGCGACCTCTGAGGCCAGGCCAGATTCATGGGTGCAGGGGAGTGGCTTCGAGTCTGCCCATGATCCTGAGGATGGGTGAAGGAAGCAGGCAAAAAGTCCACACCCAGGCTCCTGGTGTGTGGCTGTCCCCTGAGCCCCGGTGCCCTGGGCACCTAGGGACCCTGGTGCTCGGGGTGGCTCGCTGCTCCTGGCTCCCCTCTGCCTGAGCAGGGCTGGTGATGCTCTGCCGGGACCTGTGCCCGCCAGCCTGACAGGCTGCAGCCCTTCGTGTCCCCGCCCCGACGGGACAGCCAGGGCAAAGTGCTGAGTCACCCCAGCTGTCCCCTCCCGCTGTCCCCTCCCGCTGTCCTTTCCGGCAGGGTCCGGCCGGGCAGCTGACTGGGCAGGAGGCCAGGGACGAGCGGAGCCCGGGGCTGCCCGGGGCGGTGGCCGTGTCCCGGCGTGCTCGCAGCACTGGCCACAACCGCTGGGGCCAGCGAGCGAGGTCAGTGTGTCACCCCGTGTGTCCCCCCCCGCTCTGCCAGTGCTGCCCCGGGCTCACAGACGGCCCCGGGGAGCGGAGCCCTGGGTCCCGGCGCAGGAGGCGGGCAGACCCCGCCAGGCGCTCCCGCTTTTCCCGCAGCGCCCTGGAGGGTCCCACGCAGCCGGGTCCCGCTCCGGCGGGGAGCGGGGGGGAGGCA
>VZRW01007055.1:1612-12351 GCA_013398125.1 Aegotheles bennettii | reverse complement strand
AGGGGGGTGGCTGTAGATTAGGCTGCTGGGGGGTGCTGGCAGCAGGCAGTGAGGGGCAGCATGGCTGGGCTCAGCCAGCAGGGCTGGGCTCTACCCCCCCTCCTCGCTGCAGCCCCCCCTTCCCTGACCCTCTTCTGCTGACAGCCATCAATAAACCTGTTTGCAGTAGCTGCTGCCTGCAGGGTGTCTCTGGGTTGGGGGGCTGTAGGGTCCCTCCCATCCTTGCCTGCAGGGAGTGGGGGGGACTGTCCCAGCTGCACAGTTGGGTGGTGTAGGGGTGGGTGGGGGACGCCTCCCTGTGCCCCCCCCCCATACACAGACAGTCAAGGGCCAGGCCTGGCTGCAGCTGCACGAACGCGACACAAGAACTTTATTCACATCAAGATACAAAATTATATTTCTCTAGAAATTTTCTCTTCTGCTTGAGTGACGAGGGCAAGGAGCACACAGAGGGGACCTGGGGACCCCTACACCCGGTGCTCCCCCCCACTGTGGGGGACCCCTGCCCACTCCTGTCCCCCACATGGGCACAGGAAGGGAGGCGACACAGCCACCAAGCTGGGGTGCAGGACAGCAGCTGGGGGGTGGCTCACAGCCACCTCCCAGCAGCATCACCTGGTCCCCTCCTCTGCTGAGGACAGGGGACATGAGTCCCCTGGGTGGTGGCAGCAGGTGGGATGGGGTTCTGTGCCCTGCACACAGAGGGGCTGAGCCCTGGGGAGAGGGGCAGGGGAAACTGGGGGCAACAGAGCCAGCAGCACAGACAGCGTTTTACAGGGAGAGCAGCCCCCACAGCGAGGGGGAGGAGAGCGCACAAAGCTGGGGGGGGCATGGGGGAAGACAAGAGGGGAAGGTTCCTCGCCATCACTGTGGCAGTGCCTTCAGGATGGCATTGACTTCCTCGGCCACAGCCGTCAGCGCGAACTCAAACTGGTCCTGGGGGAGCAGAGGAGGGGGCCGTGAGGGTCCCTGCCAGCCCTGCCCCAGGGGCCTCTGCCCGCAGCGTGGGAGGGTTGGGGGGTACCTTGGTCTGCACCATGCCGGGCCGCTGGTCTCTGATGTGCTCCAGCGTAGCAGCTATGTCTATCTCCTTCACCCCTGGGGCAGAGGGGGAGAAGGGCGCTAGGAGGGGGGAGGGTCCACAGGCTGAGCACAGGGTCCCACACCCCCCAAACAGGGCAGAAGTGGTGCAGCCTTGCCCCTACCTTTGGCCATTCGGTTCAGGACCATGTCGATGAGGATGTACGTCCCAGTCCTGCCTGCCCCATCACTGCAAGACACAGGTGCTTGGACCAGGGGGACAGGCTCCAGGGACTGGTCCTGGCCAGCCTTGCAGCCCGCCCCCTCCCCAGCCCATACCCCCTCCATCCCTGGTGGTACCTGCAGTGTACAATAATAGGGCAGGAGCGACCCCGGTAGCACTTGTTCACCTTCCTGCAAGGACAAGAGGGAGAAGGTCTGTGTGCTGCCATGCTGGGGACAAGGCTGTGGTGGATGCTGAGCCGGGGAGGAGGAGGGAGTGGCAGCGAGCATCCCACCATGTGGCCTTGGGGGTCCAGCACATGGCTCCTCCTGCCTCCCCAGCGCTGCTGGGCACAGGGTGGGGACAGAGAGGGAGAGGAGCTGGGCTCCTCGAGTGCCCAGCCTGGCGTGGGGTGGGGGGAGCAGTGGCAGGACCCCCAGGGGAGCAGCTGTGGTCCGGTGGGGCACTCCTGGCATGCTCCATGCAGCAGGCACGGCTGCCAACGATCACTTTTGTGACTATGCAACTGGAGCCAGATTACTAGCTGCAAATCACAAAAATGACACCGGCAGCTGCGAGAGGGAGACAGAGACACACAGAGACAGAGAGAGCATGAGCGGGGCAGAGAGGAGGGCGACGTGCTCAGGGACCCCCCTGCTGCCCTGCTTAGGGTCCCTTGGCCCCCATGGGGACTGGAGACAGGGACCAGCCAGCCCCTAGCAGGAGACCACCACCACCCAGGGACCCGGGGATCCCGGCAGGCACTGCCTGCAAACCTCTCTGGAGCGGTCACAGCCCTGCAGCCCTCACCCCGGGCCAGATGGGGACCTGCCACTGGCTGTAGGGCATGGGGAGAGCAAGGGGTCACAGCTGCTCAAGGCTGGCTCCGGGGGGTTTCTTCTTGCACCCATGGCTGGGGACAGTGCCAGGTGGTGCTGTCACCTATGCCAGCTCCAGGGAAGAGTACCTCCCCATGAAGGCTGGAGAGCCCTGGCAACCTCAGCTGGAGGTTTCTTGCCCACCAAGCTCTGCCAAGCCTCATCCCAAGCTGCCCAGGGCCTGGTTCTTCTGCTCCTCCCCATGAAGTCTGGAGAGCCCTGGCAACCTCAGCTGGAGGTTTCTTGCCCACCAAGCTCTGCCAAGCCTCATCCCAAGCTGCCCAGGGCCTGGTTCTTCTGCTCCTCCCCATGCACAGCAGCCCCCTACCCCCCCATTCAGTCCATGCCATGGCTCTGACCCTCATCACAGCAGCAGCGATGTCCTCGCCCAGTGGTCAGGCCCACACTGGCTGGCTCCTGGGGGCTGGCCTGGCCCTGGGTGGGCACTCACCTGCGGAAGTCGAGGAGGGGCCGGGTGGTGGCAGGGATGCCCTCGGCCGGCCAGCTGAGGAAGTGGAACTGCGTCAGGGTGCGGGTCTCCTGAGACTGCACGTTCTTCAGGTAGAAGCTGCGCACCAGGAAGTCCTCGCACCAGATGTGCTCCGACACCAAGTTCACCTACCCGAGAGAGGCAGCTGGTGGGCATCAGCACTGGGCAGGGGGGCTGTGTGTATGGGGGGGGGTGGAGAATGCTCCTTGCCCTGGGCTACCTCGTAGATGTGGTAGAGAGAGGAACCTTCATCTGGCCAGTAGCGGTCACACTGCTTGACACTGTCCTCGGCCAGCGGGCTCAGCATGACGATGACAGTGCAGCCGTGCTCCCACACCATCTGTGGGCAAGGCATGGGGGGTGTCACCCACTGGGTGGCCGAGCTGCTGTGACCCATGCAGTGGGCATCAGCCAGAGGGACGCTGATGGGTTGGCACAGCTGGGTGATGCTCACCTGCCAGAAGTCAGCGATGGTGTGGGACAGTGGCCCCTGCGTGGCGATGTATGCTGGCATCCGTGGGTCGTGCTCGATCTGGGGGTGTCAGACTGCATGTCAGTCAGGGCTAGTGACACAGGGAGGAGTGGGGGAGATACTCCACAGGGGTGACGAGAGCTTTGGGTGCCACCACCAGGAGCAGAATGGGTTTTAACCCATTTAACCCATTTAAACCAATGCTCACACCCACAGGGATGCAAGCTCAGCCCAGCTCCACCCCAGAACTGGAGCCTGGCCTGGGCAGAGCACATGGAGGAGCGGGGTGGGAGGGCAGCAGCTCTCCAGCAGCCCCTGCTGAGCACTCACGATCGGGCTGGCGTTGATGAAGTCGCTGCGGGACGGGTTGCTCTCGGCTTTCAGCTTGATCCGCACGTGGTCATCTGGAGAAACGGAGGCCAGGATATGTGGCGAGTGCCTGAGGGAGCTGGGGGCAGACCTGCTCCACAGCCTGCCGTGGCCCCAAGCATCCCTGATGCCCTGCACCACCCTCCTCCTGCAGCACTGGGAGCCGGTCCCCGGGGCAGGGCAGCCAGGGTACTCACAGGGAACATAGTCAGGGTTGCGGTTCTTCTTCAGGTTGGCTTCATTCTGGGCGATGGAGCAGACGCTGGGCTCAGCCTGGTAGGCACAGAGAGCCTGCCACTCCTTGGCCAGCCGGTCCCGGTTGCGGAGGTGGTCCTCCATATAAGCCTGGGGCAGAGGGGTGGGGGTCAGCCCGGCAGGCAAAGGGTACGTGGGGGGGCAGGGAGGGGGCTGCCACCTTGCCAGGCCAGCTCACCAGGATCATGTGTCCGGTTGAGATGTCCATGTTGGACTGGACGGGCTCCTCGCACCAGGAGGGTGTGCTGCTGTGGGAGCTGGGGCTGGGCTGCGGGGCGTCGCTGAACTGGGACGAGACGCTGCTGACCCGCGAGGTCTCCGCCGGCGCTGCCGGTGCCTCGGCACGGCCAAAGAGGGACTTGGCAGCCATGTGCTGCCGGCACAGCTCCTGGAAGGTGCCAGCAGGAACCCTGTCCCTCAGCCACAGAGCTGTTGCAGGGCAGCCCTGTGCAACCTGAGCGATGCTGACCCCCTAGGGTCCCGCAGCGGTGGGGTCCTACCTGGTACTCGAAGGTGGTGTCAGCAGCACCCTCGGGCCCCAGGGCAGCCAGGCGCTCCTTCTCCCGCTGCTTGGCGTGGCGCCGGAGGCAGAAGGCGGTGGCGGCGGCGATGGCGATGCCCGCCAGGCAGGCCAGCACGATGAAGGTCAGCAGCACCGAGTGGAATCCGTCCCCATAACGAGATGGGTGTGAGTAGGCAGCAGCCTCGTTTCTCTGGGGGCAGAACCGAGCGAGGGTTAGTGAGGGGCATCCACATGAGGCTCATTCTGCATCGCTTTTGGGGTTGCTGGGAACTAAAACGGAGCAAGGGCACTCGGTGCTGCGCTGGTTCTCCCAGCACCCTCAGCTGGGGCAGAGCTGGTGCCACTGGGGTGCTGGGTGTCACTAGGGTGAGGCACGGTGCACCCGGTGTTGCTTGGGGTGTTGCTTACACTGGTGTCCCCGGGGCTGTTGGAGGGAGAGAGCCTGGCCAAGCCCAGGCAGCAGTGACCTGCTGCTCTCCTGCTCCTAACACCCAGGGCTGCTCCACAGCCCGCCACCAGGGCAGGCAGCAGCCCTGTGGAGCTTGGGTTCAATGGGCTCCTGCCCAGCTGGAGGTCAACCAGGGCCAGATTCAGCACAAGGGGTTCATGGCCACTGCAGCGCTGGGTCCAGGGCAGCAACTACTGCTCCCAGGGGAGTTTCCCCAATGGGGCTGGCTCTCCCCTGCAGCCACTGATCCATGGCAGAGGACTGGTGCCATCCCAGCTGTGGTGGTTCGAGGACAGGCAGGTCCTCCCCATTGCTCTCCTCAGCTGGCACACAGCGCAGCCCCTGCCACCTTGCAGGCTGTTCCTTCAGGGCTCCTTCCCTGTGGCTGGGGGGACAGTCCAACCCATTCCAGCCCCATGCTGAGATGGGAAGGTGCTGAGCCCTCGCAGGATGAGACACTCGCTGTCCTTCGAGGCCAAGATCCACCAGGGCCTTATCCCACAGCCACTGATGGTCAGGATGTTGCCACCCCATTGCCAACAGCCAGGTCCTGGGGCAGCACCACCACCAAAATACCCTGTGCCCAATGAGGTGCCAGAGCCAGCATTACCTCACTGCCACGGCTTCCCATTGGCTACGAGCCTGATGAGGTTACCGAGGGAACACTGCGTCATCGTCACCTACGTCATCACCATCACTGCCCGGGGATACCCCCAGCCCAGGGGTCCCCGCTGCTCCCTGCCCCCCCAGCCCAACTGCTGCCAGGGCCCTGCCAGCCCCACAGCCAGGGGCAGCCACAAGGGCCAGCACCTCCCCAGCAGGAGCAGCCCTGCAGCCCCTGGGGGTGTCAGAAGGCCTGGAGATGTCAGCAGGGCTGGGGGGACAGCAAGGACCTCCCTCCCTCGGCCTGCCTGGGTCCTGCTGTCCCCCTGCCTCCCTACATCCCTCCTTCCCCAAATCTTGCACCAGTCCCACCACGTTCAGAGCCCAGGAATGCTGGTCTGGACTGGGGAGGTCTGTGCAGAAGAGGGCTCTCAAAGCTGCCTCAGCCTCCTTGGAGCTGCAGCTCCGTCATCTCTGCCATCTCCCCCAGCTCCTGCCAACTTGCCACATCAAAAGACATTGCCATAGTGACGCTCCACACATTGCTGACGGAGATAGGCTGCCTTGGTGGCCAGGCCACCCCTTCTCCATGGCCTCCTCCCTCTCCAGGGTCCCCTCTTCCTCCCTCCCTGCCCACGGCTGCAGTCACAGGGCAGGAGGGTGGGAAACAGGGACCCCGGGTTGGGGAGGTGCTGCACCACTTCCCTTCCCCAGGCTGCAAACACAGGAGCCAGGCTCAGTTCCCCACCTCCAGCTCCTGCTTCCCCCTCCCCCCAGGAGACTGTTTCTGAGGGTTCCCAGAGGAGCACGGGGAGGGGGTGCCCCTCTCCAAGCAGATGGCTCCTGCTCCATCCCTGCCTTCAGCTGTTTTGCCATTCTCCAGGGGCACAATGGCACTTTGCCTGCCTAGCCGTGGTCTCTGGGGTGCTCCAGGCACAGCCTGGCACTGGGGTGTCCAAGCCACAGCTGAGGTGGGGTCTGCAGGCTGGAGTGAGGATGCAAGGGTGAGGATGACTCCTGCGGGGTGCAGCTTGCAGCCCCCAGTCTGGGATGGAGAGGGGAAAGCCACCAGGAGACCCTCCTAAACTGTCTTCAACCCTGCAGAGCTTTTGTTTTGGGAAGAGCCGAGTGCCCTGAGAGCACATGTGGCTGGGCAGCATCACGCTGGCAGGTACAAGGGAGTCACTGGAGCAGTCCTGCTCCAGCCCATCCCAGATAACCCGAGTCTGTCTCCAACACAGCAGCCCAGAGCCCTCTGCTCCTCAGCTTGCTCACCAAGACCCCTGCACCCCAGGGCTGGGGCACAGTGCACTTCCCAGCTCGTACCTGGTGGCAGCACCCCCATTGCCCTGTGCCCTTCACCCCAGTCCCAAGGGATGGATGCGCTTGCTCCTACCTCTCCCACTCCTGTCTGCATGATCTTCAGGCCCAGCTCTGCCTCCAGCTTTGCCTTCACTTGCTCTGTGGATGGAAAGGAGAAGGTCAGATAGGTGCTTCCCCTCCACCCAAGAGACAGAGCCAGGGAATGACCCCGAGAGCTGCCCACCCTACACCAGCCCCCCAGTTCAGCCACAGGGATGGGATGTGTGGTGGGAGCCCCCTCATCCCGGTCCCTGAGAAGGGACACACCACAGCTGGGGAGGGAAGAGAGGAGCAGGACCAGGGGACCCCTGCCCAACTCACCAGCCTGGCTGGCCACATCTGGCAGTGAGAGGTTCTGGGGGTTCTGTCGGATGCGGAAGGTGAGCGCAGGGCCCACGACACTGTCGAGGGGGGGACACACAGAGTGAGACCGGGAAGCACAGACCCCCCCTTCCCATCCCCATCCCCAGCCCGGTCCCTCCTGCCTGCCCGCCCAGGGTGGCTGTGCATGGCCAGGGCTGTGATGGCAGCACCCAGGGCTCTGTGCCCCTCACCTGATGTTGATGAAGCTGGCTGTGGAGAGGTGGAGGTGCTTGGCTAGGAGCTCCAGCAGCCGCACGCCGGCAGCCAGCCCCAGGGGCCTGTGGGGACAGTGGTGGGGTGAGGAGGGGGCAGTGGGGACAGGGCAGGGGACAGGCAGGCTCAGGGAGTCCCACACATGCAGCGAGGGCTGTGCTGGCTGCAGGGCTGTCAGGGTGGGCAGGAGGTAAGAGCATGGGGGTGCGTGATGATGGGGAGGAGCTGACACCCCCGCCTCCCTTGCACAGAGACAGTTGTGCACACACTCCCCTGGCTGAGCCCATCCCAGCCTCCTGTCCTGCAGCAGCCAGCTCTAGCCTAGGCACGGGCTGAGAGAGGAAGGCTTTGGGGTGAAACAAGGGCCGTGGGTGGAGACAGGATGGGGGAGCTGATCCCACCGGACACCCAACCCTATCAGAGCCCCAAAGGGCTCAGGTGAGCATGTGGAGCTGTGACAGCCAGCAGGTGGGGGGCGATAGAGACCTTCCACACACACCCAGCCCTTGCCCGACCCCTGGCTCTCACTTCTGGTCCGTGATGATGTAGCCATACTCGTCTGGTGGCCGTGTGACCCGCTGCTCCCCACCATCCTTTGCCTCCGTGTAGCTCTTCTTCTCCACCACAATCGGCTTCCCAGGGCTGAGCACATCTCCGCCGTGTCCCTGCTTGGCCCAAGGGGCTGGCGAGGATGTGGCCCTGCCCCTCAGCCCATCACCTGGGGAGCTGCTGGCTGGGATTCTGGGCGATGGCACTGTGGAGGAAGGGGACACTGGCTCCTCTCTGTGCTGCATGTCCCCCTCTGTCACCTGGAGGGAGGGAAAGGGAGGAGCTGGGACCTCTGAGGAGAGCCTTGGGGGGCTGCCCCCCCCCCTACATCCCACCTGCGGTGTGTCACCTCCTGCAGCACCACTCTGCTGCAAACCCACCCGTTTTGCTGTGGGCACTTCGGGGCCAGCAGCACCTGGGAAGGAGAGAGACAGATGTCCTGTGGTACCCACCTCAAGAGAGGACACCTCAAAACAGGGTATGCCGATGCATACCACTGCCAGCCCCTGTCTGCCCCGTCCCCACGTCCCACTCACCAGAGCTCTGGAGCAGCTGGAGGAGTGTGGAGAGGCTGCTCAGCTGCTGGGGGCTCAGCTCTGACAGCCCCAGTCCGTAGCTGGCCAGGAGTGAGGCCAGTCTCTTCAGGGCAGCATCTGCAAGAGGACACATCATCAGGTTGGATGCTCTGCACCTGCACAGGGACCACAGGCCAGGGGCACAGTAGCTGGGGCAGGTGGGGTCCATGGGCATGAAGTCTATGAGGAAGGAGAGTCCGAGCCATGGGGAATGTGGCTGTGGGGACACGGTGGGGATGAGGGCTGGTGCCTGGCTGGAGGACTCGGTACCTGTCTGTGCAGGGGGTGGCTGGGCAGCCAGAGGTGCTGGCTGCTCCCTCTCCTCCATGTCTCTGTAGTCACCGGGGAGCCGCAAGCTGTGCTGGAGCCTGGTGCTGGCAGGGTCTGGGCGGCTGGCTTTCTCTCTGGGCAGGGAAAGCATGCCCAAGTCCTGGAAGAGATGCCCCCCGTCCGTTCCTGGCTGTACACCGTAGGAGGGCACAGGGCCAGCCCCAAAAAAGGCCTGGGCAGGGACCCTGCCCAGCAGCGAGGAGGGCTCTGGGCTCCGTCTGGCTGAGCCACTGGAGAGCTGGTGAGCACCATCCTGGTAGCCAAACTGCAACCAAAACACAGAGCCACCATGGTCAAACCCCACGGGGTCCCTGCCACCCCATGGTAGGGCACCCCAGAGCTGGGGAGGCACCCCAGCACCGTCAGAAGGGGGGTGCTGGGAGTGCAGCATCCACCTGCCCACTTCTGCCAGGGAGAAGGGGGGTCACCCCCACGGCTTACCTTGTGGTAGGAGTAGGGGTTGAGAAGAGCCTCCTCGTAGCCCAGCTGGGGTGGGGGGGGCAGCAGGAGGTGCTCCAGGTACCGCTGCACCAGCGGAGAGGGCAGCAGTGGTGGGGGCTGCTCCAGATGCTGAGCTGCTGGCAGGCCGGGGTCCGCGGGCAGTGGGGCTTGGCGTGGGGAGCCACGGAGGGGCAGGAGCCTCGGGGGCAAACAGCGCTGGGGTGACTCACCTGGGTACAGGGGATATTCCCCCCCCCCCCTAAACCCTGTTTGGGGGGCAAAGCCCTCGCTGCCTGGCAGCTGGCACTGCCCTACCTGTCCCTGGCCACCGGCTCCAGCGAGGGCGGCGGGTGGAGGCGGGGGATCCGCTCCATCTCCTGAGAGATCACGTACTGGGTGATGCCGTCCTGCCAGGAGAGCCCTGCCATGGGAGGGGGCTGTGAGCCACGCAGGAGGTCTGGGGACCACAGGGCGAGCGTATGGGAGGCTGCCCTGGTGTCTTTGCCCTGTGTCCCATGGTATGGGTTTGGCCCCATTCCTCCCAGAATCAGCTGGGCCCCCCCTCAGCCCACCCTGGCCCCTAGGCCAGCAGGACACCAGACAGGTCTAGTGTCTCTAGGTAATGCTGCCTGACACCCCCTTCCTGCCAGGCCACAGTGACCCCTGCCACGCTTCCCCCCTTCACCTTGTGCCATGAGATGCCGCAAGACATCCTGCAGGCGCTGGAGCACGGGAGAGGTGACCTGGAAGTAGGGTCTGTCCTGCATGGAGCCCACCTGGCACTGCCCAAACAGCCCATCTGCAAGAGAGGGGGGGCAGCAGGGCTGGCTGGATGAACACCCCAGGGTTGAGGGTCTCCAGGCACAGCCCTACCTTTCTCCTTCCATGCCTCCCGACATTGCACCCCAAGTTTCCCTGCAAGGTAGCCCAGCACTGTTCACACCCCCTTGGGAAAGAAGAAGGGGTCCTTGCAGCCCCACTAGCCACTTACCCTGCACACACACCTCCGGGGGGGAGCACAGCCTCCGGTCAAACAGGCAGCCTGGGACACACAGACAGACAGACAGGCCAGTCAGCATAGCAGCCAAGGGGGGCTCCAGCAGGGTTTGCTCATCACTAGCTGCTTGGGGACCCCAGGCACTCCAGGAAAGTGGTGATGGTGGCGAGGGGCACAGCCTGGTAGCCCAGGGCAGGGCCTCAGTGCCAGCCTCTCCCAATCTCCAAGCGAAGATGGGGGCTCTGTGCAGAGCCTGTCCTTAGCTCTGAGGGGGAGGGGGGAGGCCTGGAGGTTCTTGGAGTGCCGGCAGTTAGGAAGGGGAGGCTGAGGGGGCAGGGACTCGCAAGACCACGTCTGTTGCCCTCCCACATGTGGCACTACGAGGCGGGGACACAGCCCTGCACCCTGTGACACCAGGGACCCTCTCTCCCTGCGAGGGGGACTCCAAAGCACACATGCAGCAGAGAGGGGTGTCTGCCCATTCCTTCGGGGGGCAGCACTTGGGCAGGGGGCGGCTTCCCCCTTCCTCTCCCCCTCCATCTCGGTCCAAACCCGTCAGCAGCGAGACGGCAGCAGGCGATGACTCAGCCCCGGATGGCGAGGAATGAACGAGAAAACAACCGGGGGG
>VZRW01007053.1:152305-186473 GCA_013398125.1 Aegotheles bennettii | reverse complement strand
TCTCTAGTGTCCATGCTGCTCAGCTTATTTTTGACCATGCCCACAGCTGCGTAAATTTTTCTGCGTTTTTTTCTGTCTCAGTGCTTTGGTCAAACCACATCTCTTGTTTTTTTATTCTGTCTGTATGAGTCATATTTTTTTCCTCATTAAAATGATACCCTTCTCTCAGATGCAAAATGATGATTCCTAAGTGGGATAAACCTTTCATGTCAGCCTCTGCCTACATGTTTGGTTTTAAAGATGCACTTTTATCCCTTCTGCCTGGCTACTCCTCGCTCTCAGAAGGAGCTCTTCTTTATGTTTCTCTCCTTGATGATGGCCATAAAATAACTTGGCCATGATGAGACTGCTGAAGCTCTGGGGGTGTTGTTTGCTGTGCTGAGCATCAGTACAGTGTTACACTGTACTTCCCTGTTGGTCTGTTTCTATTTGTTGTCTCATACCTTATATCATTTCTAGAGCAAAAATTGGACTTCAAAGGGAGTTTGGTTTTGTTTGCATAGCACCTGGTGTGCTACACTGCAGGGTGCTAATGAGAATGGTATTGTAATGATCATAGTATGGCCCCAGTCCCGGGGACTTCACTGGGAAAGTTGCCTGGAGATTTAGCTGTTTAACTGACAGTGCTTTCCTAGCTCTTCTTAATTGTGCTCAGTTAAATGTAACTTGTTAAATAAAGTAAAGAGGTAAACGCTTAAATGAGATTGAAATGGGCAATAAACTGTCCCCAAAAAGAAACTTGAAAAGGGTTGAGGAAAAATGACCCTCCAGGTGGCATGAAAGACTGCACCAGGCAGTCTGCATACAGCAAGCACAAACATCTGATATGTCATAAATGCAAACATGGAAATACATCAAAAACATGCAGGAGCAAATAGTGAAACCATGTGCAACTGAAGCATACTTACACTGGGAATTTTTCTGGATCAGGAACTCTTATTTCCTGACGTGTACTATCATTGTATGACAAAGACATCTGCCACTGGGCAAACTGTAGCTGTAGTATTTTTGGCTGCTGAGATGCTATGAAAATGCCATCTGAGAAGCACAAAATTAGATGTCTTTGCCAAGTTATTATTACAGTAACTATATTAAAAATAGTATCAGTATAATTTTTTGCCTTTCAGGACTACTTGCATTGAGCTGGCCTTATTACCCCCATAAATCATCTTATACCTAGAAGAATACAGAAAATGCCAGGAAGATTGGGTATGATCTATGCTATTTACAAAGATGTTTATCTTCAAAATCTGGTACAATGTAATCATGATCCACGATATATTCTGACAGACTCATGCCCATATCAGTCTGGACATACCAACACTTGGTGAAGGGGATGGATAACAGTATTTTTCATTCAGTGCATAGATATGATCCTGTTTGCTCTTCTGCAGAATCAGATGGTTTCCTGATATTCCTGTGGCAGAAACACTTCCAGGCAAGCTGCAAGCTTTATTGTACTACCTGAGTAAGAATTCAGTTATTTCAATGTGCACAGTTGACAACTGTCAATCAGCAAAGGCTGATCATTATGCTAGATACTATGTATAAACTACCCAATAGAATGTTGACTGGGGTAAAATTATTTCTAGCTAAACTTAAATAATTTTAGAGTACAGAAAATAAGTGTGTGTGTGTGTGGACTGTTAGTACTAACCAGCACATGGTTGAGTCTCATTTGAGACGCCAATGGCTGTGTCATTGCAGGTTGTAACCCAGTGAAACAATTCAGCCTGGAGAGAGGGGAATGGCTTTTTGTTTCTCCAGAAGAGAAGCATGTGTGAAATGGCAGTGCTTTTTATAAATGGTGGTTGTTAAAAGGTTTCATAATCTCTGGCATAGATTTTTCCTGACCTCTTACTGGAGTTACTTTCTTGTGAACTGTTTTGACTATCCCAACAAGCTTGTGGCTTGCCTAATACCTAAACAAAAATAGTGATGTTATGCCATAACCCTTATGGATGTGAATTGGGAGCTTTTCTGCTTGAGCTGGACTTATCAATTTACTGAGACACAACTAGATAGGCTGTGGGTTCCTCAGTAGCAAGCAGCACAGTCCCTGGTAGTAAAGAGAACAAGGCCTTTCTTCACATGAGGTGTTCTCAAGAGAGCCTATAAATGATTTACAACTGCAAGTTTCTTTTTTAGCAGTGTATCAACCACAGTCACTCTTCAGTCTGAAGTCTCCCTGCTTTTGGCAGAGGCTACTGGTTGCATTTAATCCAGTAAATAGTTGCTTTGGTCACTTTCTTGCTTTTTATTCCCCCTGTCCTAGAGTTTTTCAGTTGCCTGCTACTGGCTCACTTAGAATAATGAGGCAAAAAGGTTTGTTTTCAAAATTGTTTAGTGCTAGGATTAACTAAAATTATCAATGGAAAAACAAGCCAATTATTAAAATTCTTTTTATAAAGGCAACTAGACTTAATTATTTTTCAGTTGTTAACCAAGTGCCTAACTCAGAGAAATACAAATCTCAAATTCCATAACAGATTAAAAATTAATTTTAGACTTAGAAATTCAATGTTACAATAATTGTCTGATTTATGAAAGTAGCTCAGAGTAGCATTCTCACTCCCACCAGTGCAAGTTCTGCATATATAGGAGGGTTCACCATTAAAATTTACAATTGAAATTGATTTTGAAATTAAGAATATTTTTATTAATAGTGTATCCTGTATGAAGGGAAATTAAGCAAGTGATTAGATGTGTTAATATTTAAAGAACATCACACTGATGTGCCAAGGCTTGTAAAATTGTAACGTGGTTAGATTAAACACATTGAAAGGACGTGTATCATGGAAATTTCTTCACAAACAATGAAAATCAAGAGCAGCAATTTAAATTTCTAGAAAGTCCAAGAATGGGTTTGTTGAACTGAGGTTGGTTAATCATAAAGATCATTGGCAACATTTAGTGATCATATTTATAGAAATAGCATTGTATAACTTAATGCACATTCAGTGAAAATAACTTAATAACATCACAATTCAACTTTATCTAGAAATCCTAAAGAAAATAATAAAAATAACATTGCTGACAAAGTACTATACTTGAAATTAGTTAACTACATTAAGGAGAAAAACAAAAAAAAACAACTCCAAAAAACAAAATCCCTTAAAGTTCCTCTTCATAATACTTATAAAAACATACAATATGTGCTTATCTATAAGCATATGTCTCGATGACTATTTCAAGACTAAATTACAGTTACAGATTAAGGTTATGTATGTACGTGTGCATAGCTGAGGGTTGTTTCAGTAATTATATGAATCAAGAGTACAGTAATCACGTTATGATTTCTTAAATACCACTGTGTAATCTGGTTTGATAGAACTTTAAGAAAATAATTTTTTGAACAGTAAGAAGACAACATAACAGTGATTTGTATTTTTTTAGATGTAAAGAACTAAAAGAAACAATCAGAACATTGAAGAAGACTTCATTAGTACACAGTGAAGCATGTATGTTTTTTGTTGAGTTAATATCTCTTTCCATGGGCCATCTATATTTCCATTTCTGGTTAAAATGCATGCTGCCTGAGCAGAGTGAATAATCCTTCCCTGATTTTATAAAAACATGTAACTAATATTTTAAGTTTTCTTTAGAATGTCATGTGAAACTGAGCTCTTGTACAGATTGTGCTGTTTAATTCTTGAATGTCCTTTTGGGATTGTCTGTTTTTATGGCTGGTAGAAAAAACAAGTAAAAGGGAGATTGAAATTTTGATGGTTTCTCACAGATCTATTGCAAAAAGAATCTGAGGGTGTGGGGTGAGAGGAGAGAAGTTCAGAAGGGTAGATTTGGTTTTCTGTCCACAAGCTCAGTAAGTTTCTGACGTTAGAATCCTCTCTGAAAGGATTTGAAGTGGGGATGGTCAGCCTTTTGGGGCTTGAGGATGAGTTAACTGTCTTTCTCACTGTAGATGTAGGTCACAGAAGAGTTTGTCAAAGATAAGTCCCTATAGCAATCCAGTGTAAGGCTGGAAAGAGAGACTACACAAGAAAATAGAATACCCACAGCAGAGCATTAAGACCAATTGCAATTTTTATTGGCTTACTCCGAGCAATGCCAAGTTACCACACCACAGTAAAAATTTAAGGATGGTGCTTGAAAGTATGTGACATTCACTCGTAGACAGAATATTTCTGTAAGTAAAAATATGCAGCAGATTTAAAATTGACGAGGTAAAGTATTCTGAAGTTTATAAGGAAGCATACTGGGTAGTACAGATCAGATTAATGCAGCAAATTACCACCCATTTTAATGCTTATCCTTGAGTAGTGAACATTTTTGGGGGTCTTAAAGTGTCTTTCCCCTTTTCTGAGATGTACACAGATAATCAAAAGTATATGCTGGTACACTATGTCTTTGTAGTGTCATATGCCATGCTCAGCAGGACAGATCTCAGGGTTAATTTATGTAAAGATTAAATGCAATATGAGGTATTCCACTATCAACCTTAAGCATCTTTCTGGATGCCTAAATTGTCTGGAGATCTGTCAAACTATCCTCAGTCTAGAGTAACGAAACATCAGAGTACCCCTCATGGTCACCTGGGGATGCTGATCTCTTCAGCAAGTATTGTGGTCCCACTGCATGGCAGTTCAGGAAAGCATGGGCACTTCCAAGTAGTGCAGATGCAATTAAACTGTGCTGCCTTGTCAGTCAGTGGTGGGCTAGAGCTGGGTGATGCCTGCCAGGGTCAGCATTGAATGAGCAGTTAATCTGCCTGGGAAGAATTCTAGAATTCAATCTGCTTCTTGCTTAGAGGAAGGATCTTAAGTCTTAAGCCTACTTTGCATAGGTAGCTCCTACATTAATGAACCCTAATATTATTATTAGGAGTTGGTATCTCAGTGGTATTTAGAATAGGTTATATTTAACAGTTTGTCAGTTTCCAATGATTAAATGCTGTTGGCACAGAATTCGGAATTTAGGAGAAGAGATCTTAATGTTCTCAATATTCTAGTGAACTTGAAGACCAAAATCTGAATTATATTTGAAATAAGATTTTTCTCTGGAATCTTTCAACACTAAGTACTGATTTTTTCCCATTTGACTAAGTGCTTATGGAGATTTGAATAATGCCATCTTTTACAGCAGATAGCGGCAGTCCCTTCTTTCTTTTGATGGCATCTTGCTCTCAATGAGGCACAAGTGTTGCTTTAGCAGTCCTAAATTGTCTTAGAGTTGGAACTCTATCCTGAAGGTTGGACATTTAAGAATTTTTTTTTGGTCTATGAAAGGTTCTGAATTAGAGTATTTCTCTGAAAATGATGAAATAACTCACTTATACGAAGTAAGTAAGCATGTCTGAATCAATGAGGAAAGACAAATGTGCTCAATTAGCTGCTAACATTTTGATGAAACCTGAAATCGGGATGTACTGCAGATTTGAGCAAGTAGGGAATTTCATAGTCTTAAACAGTTCAGTGGATCCTTAGGCCCAGGAGTTCCTTTTGGTGTCCTATTTTTACAGTGAACTGCACCAAGGAGATATTCAGTCCCACTTGTAATCAATATCTTTACAGACCTTTTTATTGGACAATATAGTTTTTGACTTCTGGTGATAACTTTATTAATTGCATGATTCAGTTGTCTCTGCCCATTTTCTGCCTGTCATGTAAGCTGCCTTCAACTTCAGGGAGGTTTTAATTTTCCTTCATGCAATTGTTGTTGTTTATTGAAATTAGTGTCAAAATAGGAACTTTGTGTAGCGAAATAGAGAGAGATTAACTTCTTATAATATAAAATAATTGGAATTTTATAGGACAAGAGGAAGAGGATTTTCTTATTCTTCTTCCAAACAGCACATAGGAGGTTGTTTTGGAAAGGTATAAAGATGATTCATGTAGTTGATAAAAATCTGTCAGTCAGGATACAGGAAAAATTACACTACATTTGGATTATAATATTTAGAGCACAGTCAATTTCAGTTTATACTGAAATTATTAAAAACATTTATAATTTAAAATAGATATTATACAATTTCTAATTACATTTTCTTTATTAAAATCTTAATGTCTAAATAAACTTTGAAATACAGTAAGACTCAAAAATGAGCTTTTTATAAAGAAGCCATATTTCAAAACAAACCTTACTGTCCTTCATATCCCTCTTGGAACTAAATGGTTCCAGTTACTCCAATATTTCTTCATTTGCTCTTTTCTAGACAGCCTGTAGCTCCCCCTGGCCTTCAGTTTAGGCTTATTTTTTGATGTAGTTTGCCAGCAGAGGAATTCCCAGTGAAAGAGAACAAACACTTTGCTGGTATAATAACATAGGCTGCCCCCTTTCAGTACTCTCCAGGTGAGATTTACTTTTGAAAAAACTACAGCCTTGCTCATTTATCATTGACTTCCAAGCCTGTTGAACACCTATATGATCAATTGATCTATTGTTGATTTTCCTTTTGGCTAATTTCTTGTTGTTTAGTAAGGTAAAACCAGATGTTAATTTCTTACATTAAGCTCAATATCTGGGGGTGGTGCTGAAAGGTAATTAGTTAGATTGACATTAATTTTTTCAGGTCAAACTTTTGTTTAAACTTGAAACACCTGATTCAGTGGTAAAGTAAATAATTTTTTTTGAAACTCAAAGTATGTTCTTAAACACTTAGCACATTTAGAACCTATAAGGCAGATGGATACTAATGTTATATCACTAGCTGTGTTGTTAACAATAGTCCAAGAAATTTATCAAATCAGTATAAGCTGCACTTCAAATCACAGAATCACAGAATCTAAGGGGTTGGAAGGGACCTCGAAAGATCATCTAGTCCACCCCCCCTGCCAGAGCAGGGTCATCTAGAGTCCATCACACAGGAACGCATCCAGGCGGGGTTTGAATGTCTCCAGTGAAGGAGACTCCACAACCTCCCTGGGCAGCCTGGTCCAGTGCTCTGTCACTCTCACAGTGAAAAAGTTTTTCCTGGTATTTACATGGAACCTCCTATGCTCCAGTTTAAAACCATTGCACCTTGTCCTATCATTAGTCATTACTGACAAAAGCTTGGCTCCATGTACAAATACATGAATAATACTTCAAAATTCTAAATCAAAAATCTTTCCTGTATTTTAAGGACTTGCTAGAACAGTGCTGAGGCATTGTTAGAGATCAGTCATAGTAAATTTCTGTTCTTCTCTTCAGTTTCTGAGTAGGCAAGCCTGAGTGTAATACATAAAGAACTGATAATTGGTAGTAGTTGATTGATCTTCACTAGGGGAGAAGCAAGATTCAAAATAGGACTGAAAACTTACCGCATGAACACAGAGCTCTTGCTGCAAGAGACTCTCTTGCTATCATTGGTGTTGAAAGCCAGAATCCCTCAAGCCAGTCACCCTTCAGCAAGAAACTGCACTCCTTACCCTGTGGGGAGCCCTTCAGGCGATGTTAAAAGAGTAAGGTAAAGTACTGGACTCAGGAGACTCCAATTATGCTCAAACATTTTAAACATTCAGATGGTTTGCAGCTAAACATGCACTGTTCTGACCACAGGATCTATTTCCACCTGGATTTAACACAGTTGGCATAGAATTTTCTTGTTGTTCTCATTTTCTCCATTTTAAGATGGTTTGATTTTAACTTTGATAGTCTCTTCTCAAACATAAGCAATCATAATGTTTAGTAGACAGCTTAAGCTGACTAATTTGTTTCAGGTAGTCATATCACAGCCCATAAATCTGCAGTTACTTTTCAGCATTTATCTGATTTTATTCAAACTATTATTTAAATTTAGACAAATCAACATTGACTATTTTTCTTGTCTGGCCCGTTTTTAGAAAAAAATGCTTATTTTCCCTTTTGTAACACTTTTCCAGTAGTCATAAGTGCTAGGAAGTGGGTTTAAATAATAAGAAAAATTTGCAAGCTTGTATCACATTTTCATAATTCATCAGAAAATTACTGAAGGACCTCAGTTATTTTAAGATAATTTTGATTGCCATATACTTAAATTTTCAATGATACCTGGTAGATATGACTGTCAATTTACTGTCTCCTTTCCCCACAAGCAGTAACAAAATATGTTAAGAACTCTTTTTACTTGTCAGATGAAAAGTCAAGAGTCTATTCTTTACAGCACCAAAAAAACCCCCAAACATTTGAGAGCTTTTTTTTCCACCACATAAGTTATTTGTCTTTTTTCCCTTCAGCCTTCTGTAACTCTGAATCCAAAGAGGCTTGGACCAAACTTTCAAATAAGATTTTCCTACACAGGAAATGTCAATGTGGAAAGAGATTCAGAACACTTATAATCATGTAAAAGCTGTGTGACATTAAGGGTCTCAGCACATTGTACCATTAAAAAAGGGAAAAGAGTTCTTCTCATAGGTACAGGTTTGAGGAAGGAGAGTGATAATAGGAGATAGTGGAGAGAGAGAAGACTATTAGAGTAGAGGAGGATTAGGTAAAAGATAATATTACTGTGGACTGAGAGAAGAAAAAACATTTGCTTTGTATATGCTGAACTTGCACTATGTGACTCAATAGACTCTTCACAATGGATGTAAATGTAAGTCACAAGGTGAAAACTGCTAGACAAAGGACACACAGGAGGGAAAAGGTATCTTGTTCATCTAAGTGTAAAAAGATGATAGTTTCCAGTTTTATATAGCTCTCATTTAATTAGTGTTTTGTTTAGGGGTTTGTGGTTTTTTTTCCAGAGTAAAGCTCTACTGCAGTATAAAGAAGCATATTGGTGGTGGTTTTTGACATTTATGTACAAGGAGATTCATTGTTAATGTATCTAGTGTTGTGGTCAACATTAAATTTCTTGTTGATACCATATGGTTTTGATTTGAGTTGTTTTACTTTTTATAAAGCAATTTATGCCTGTTTGAGACTTCTACAGAGAACGGTTTCCTGGGTGGCAGACAAACATGTGGACATGGGGAAGAGACAAATGCCTGGTACGGTTGTCTACCAATTTCAAAACATTTTTCAGGAGTACAGGAAGATAGTGTCTTATGCACTTTTAACTTTAAGATGTGGAACCATTATCAGAACTGTAGCCAGCTCTGCTTGCTCAAAATCTAGCCTCAAGTTTTCTCTCCTCTCTATGTGAAGGCAGTTGAATATGATTTTGTGCTCATAACCTGTGAGTCACCTAATGAAATACTCCTACCGTTCCAGTTTGCAAAAGGTTGCAGGCAAGATAGGATCACAGCATAGTTCAGGGTGGAAGGGACCTCAGGAGGGCTTCAGTCAAACTTCCTGCTTAAAACTGTTGGTTCTGAGGTGAGTCCAGGTTGCTCAGGGCTTTATTCAGTCAAATCTTGGAAGCCTCCAAGAATGGAGCTGGCACAACCTCTGGGCAACTTGGTGCACTGCTGGGCTGTCCTTGTGGGAGGAAAATATGGTCTTAGCCCATTCCTCTAGTCTATACAGATTCTTCTTGATGGCAGCCCTCCCCTCAAATGTATTGATCATTGCTTCCATTTTGGTTTTATCTACTGTTATAGTTTGAAGTTTCNTCTATACAGATTCTTGATGGCAGCCCTCCCCTCAAATGTACTGATCATTGCTTCCATTTTGGTTTTATCTACCAATTTGGAAAGTGTGCACTCTGCCCCGTCTTCCATGGCGTTGATAAAGATGTTAAACAGGAGGGGTCTCAGGATTCATCCTTGCAGTGCTTCAGTTATCACAGGCATCCAGATAGAGTGCAACCTATTTACCATCACCCTCTGAGCCTCATCATCCAGTATTTTTTTAATCCATCCTTCCAGACTGTAATAACCTAACAAGAATAATGTGGGAGGTAGTGTTGAAAATCTTGTCAAAGTAAATGATATCTATTGCTCTGTACTCATCCACAAATGTGGTCATTTTATCATAGAAGGCAATCTGGTTGGTTAGTCATGATTTATCCTCAATAAATCTATGCTGACTGTTCCAAAACACCTTATTCTCCTTTGTGCCCAAAAATGTGTTCAAAGAGGACTCACTCCATGATTTTCTCAGTGACTTAGAGAGTCTTTTTGTCCTCTAGTTCTTCACATTGACCTTTTGACTTTCTTTTGAAGATACTTTCTCCAGTTCTTGGGTACCTTCCCAGATCTCCATGAATTTTTAAGGATGACAGAGTGGTCTTTCCAGATCAGCTTCCTCAGTGCCCTCAGGTGCAACCTTTTGGATCCCAATGACTGTTAAGGGTCAATCTCTTGAAGTAATCTCTACTTCAATCCTCATATGTTACTGATATTTCATCTCCTCTTTGAACTCTTTGACCAAGTACAGAGACTTTTTTGAGAAGACTAAGACAAAAGTGTTGCTGAGTAGCTGAGCTTCATCTGTGTCTGCTGTCACTGAGTCAGTTGCCTGATTCACCAGCAGGCCCACATTTGTCTTATTCAGCCTTTTGCTGCTAATGGAGCAGTAGGACATGTGGGGCTGAACTTAGCCTATGCAGGAAAACTCCAGAGTTGTTTTCTTTTAGCATGTAGTCAGTATGAAAGGTGGGTAGAGGCTGTACAGATCCTTGATCTGATCTGTTCTGCTCATATTAAGCAGTTGTGGCCTCCTATAAACGCCCTGACATTTGGATATGATGCTGGTTCTCACACAAAAGTTGGTATGCAAGAAGCACTGTCTGGTAATTAGAGCAGAGACTAAGGGCTGGAGCTTGTAAAATTCACATTTTTTTTCTTCAGGTAACCAATAAGTAGCTTTTTGTGGTGTCAAACGTGGTGGTGTTACTAACATTTTGTGGTGTTACATGGCTGTAACCCATGTCTTGGGTGCATGCCTCAAAATAGCAACCATATCATTGCCTCCAGCCAAGGTTAGCCCTCTAATTCCAACCTCTTTCTAATAAAGATGCTTATCTGACTCAGGAGTCAATCAGTTTTTCTTTTTCACAGTAAAACAGGTGACAAAGGCTTTTATTTTATTGTAAACTTCTCTTTTTATTTAGGGCAAAAAACTAAAACATTTATTATTTGTATGGGTATATTATTTGCATAGCTTGTTTGATGTTTGATTTTGGATTTTACTTTTTTCCTGAAATGGATTTATTTTGTTTAATAACATCATCAGTTTATTGGTGTAGTTTAGGGCTTTTTAATAAATAGTTTAATGCCAAGTGTGAAAACAGAAGAAAAATGACATTCTTTGACAGTTTTAATAAGGGTAGGTCTATGTTCTAGAATGAATTCTATATGCAATGAAAATAGTTGTTCCAGTTTCTTTCACGTTGTCACTTTTCTTATAATTCAGTGCAATTATTTTCTAATATGCTGTAGGAAGTAACAATTATCTGTATGGAAAACTAGTATTTACAGCTTTGATTTTGTTTTAAAAACAACACCAAAAAAAAGATGAAAAACACCAAGAAATAGTGTGGATGAGAGGAAGCCTAGCCTTTTGTGTTTGAGGAGGTCTAAAGCTTGGCATAATGAGTTTGGGAAATTTCTTAGCCACCACATCTTAAAATCTACACTAAACATCTCTAGGAGAAGTGATGACAGTGATATATTCTCAGTATCGGAAGACTGATTTCCCTCAGTTTTAAATTCATCCCCCAACTGATGTAGTAAAGCATTCTCTTCTATCATGCAGGGACGTTGTTTTTGAGCCAAGCAAGGGGCAAGAGATTTTTGATGCATAAAATTTTGAAGTGAATTATGAGCTGTGTGACTGCAAAAGTTGGGCGAGTTAAATTATTAAACAGTTATTCAAAGATAAGCCAGTTACACAAGCAGTCACTTACTGGATATGTGAACCGATCTTACCAAAGTCAATCACATGCATAATGAACATTCTTGAGGGAATAATCTTAAAGCAAAATTAGTATGTCTAGGTATCAAAACATAATAAGAACATTGTGAAGTAACATTGCTTTGTGTAGGGACAGATTTTGCTATTTGGAATTCTTTGTTCTGCATTTGTGATTCTCATTTGAAACTGCCTTTCCTAAGAGTAAAAAATCTGTCCCAGCTGTTTTTTTGAGTATAGTTAAAGTTTTGCTTTGGATAATTGGGAATTTAAGAGTGTGTGTGTGTGTGTAAGGAAGTTAAGACATACTGATAGAAAGTAGCCTATCTCATGTGTTCATTTAATTTTTCTTAACCATGTTATTTCACATGAAACAGTGCAGTATTAAGTGTATCCAGTTGATGAGAAATAGAAGTTACATTCTGCATAACATTGAATTCAGGATAGATGAGTAAATAGAAGAAATAATACATCTCCTGCTAAATTCAAAGCGTGCCAACAGCATAAAATATAGATTCTGCTCTGCAGGATCATTCCAGGAGAGCTTTTTTTTTAGCCTCTGGTAACATCATAGAAATACCAATAATTATGGTGAGTTTGTGAATCTTGGTGAATCAGCCATGGATTGCTGAGGTTGCCCTTGGAGGAGGAGAAATCCATGAGGAGACTGTTTTGAGAAGTTCTTATAGCTGATATATACACCACCATGTTGGTGAGAAGCAATGGTGAATCCCAACAAGCTCAGTGCATCTTTTTTCTGAACCTGAGACATCAGTCAGACAAAACTACCATTTTTTTTCTTAAGATGGTTGAATTTCTTATCATCCAGTCATTTCCACACAAAAAGTTTTATATGAAGGTTCATGATCACTCTGTCCACTAGAATGACATGAAGCATCCTGGTTCTGTTTTGTGATCTTTCTGTGATAAAGGAGATACTTTGTCAATATCCTAGATTCACAGAGCACATGCAGTTGCCAAAACAGTGTGATAAAATCAATGTGAAAGATGTTAGGTACCTCTCAGGGACACCAGTCATCTGCTTGGTTTTCTTCCATTTTTCATTTAATTTTCCAGAATTGTTATTTTTGTCATGCAATTCCTACTGACTAGAGGCATTTTAATAGGGCTGCTGTTATACTTACCTGCTGGTGTATCCCCTGGGTATTGATGGGTGCTTTATTAGTGCTGGATGTATGTACTGTAGCATGTGAGACCTTAGAAAGTGAAGGAAAAAAGTGAAGCTAGGCACAAAAAACATTATTGTGAAAAAAAAAGCTGAAGAAGAATTAAGGTCATTTCCAGGGCTATAAAAACAGATGACTTCTATTCAAGATAGAACCACAAATTATTAAAAATATGCTTTGTACACCAAACTTAAAATGTTGAATATTTTGTCCAGACTGAAAGCATGATATATTCCTTCCTTTCCCTTTGATATCAAAATTACCCCTGATTCCTGGTCAGTGAGGTATGCAGGTATTTCTTAAGCATGTTGAAGTTAATCAAAACCATTTGGGAGTGCTTAGAGAAGCATATGCACTTTATTGCCTTTGAGACAGACCCAAGCATTTAAAAAATGATCATGCTATTACATTGGGTTTAAATATGCATGTTGATTTGAAAAACCTTTGGTTTTTCCAGGTGTTCTTGTGAATAAAATACAAAAACATAACATAAAAGCTAGTAAATACTCAACAAAAAATAGCTGCTTGAATTTGTGCTTTTTATTTCCAGTGCTGTTTGATAACATTTTAGTTGTGCTTTTGCAGCCTGATTTATTACTATGGTAGCACATATCTGCAATACCAAATGTATATGGTAGGAATAAAAGAACTGGGGAGAAAACCTATATGGTGGATCAACTGGTGTAGACTAGTTTAAGATGAAGCCTTAACACTATCTGTGCACATCTGTTTTCTCTATATAGACATGAATATAATGTCTTTTGCATATGTTTGGAGGCTTATTTTTTTGGTCCTGGGTGAAAAATGTACTACAGTCAGAGACTTCCCCTGTACTTCCAGAAAAATGGACTTATTCTGTCATCTTTCCCCTGAAATCTCAATCTTCACATGTCATTTTTCTTTCTTTTAAAGAATAGCTATGTCAGATTTCCTTTCTTCTGCACCTTTGTGCAAAGCTTTTTTTTCTAATGCTTGATGTAATTGATAGCATATACGGAATTTATGGTACTGGATTCTGAAAAATATCCTTTAGTAGGTAAGGGGAAGTTCCAACAGCTTTTACCTGGTGAGCTTCGGAGTGAGGATTATGACTAATATGAACTTTCACCTTGGAGTTCAGCTAGGGATTTCAGAGGCCTGCCATTACAGGGTGTGACAATGCAGAGTCACTGGTGGTAACAATCTGTTCCCCTGTTGGCTTCCCCCCCCCTCTGAGGGGTTCTGCCTTACTTAGGGGAAACAACTCATCTGAAGAACTGGTGTGCCCAGTCCTTATAACATCTCAGTTTGGTGGAAAGTACACGCAGATTCTCAGGACTAGTTAGCCTGCCCGAAGTGGCATGTACTTGAAGAGTATGTGCCCTCTTTCTTTTTTTCTTTGGTTTATTTAGCCATGTGCTTTATGGCTCCTCAAAGTCACCTGAGAGCACTCTCGAAGATGAGACCAGATGGGATCCAGAAAAGCAAAGGGTATATTATCTATTATAGGATATATTATATATTAGGAAAAACAAGAGTAAACCAAGTTCTGTTTAAACATGAAATTTCTCTTTAGTTACCTCCTCTGTTTTTTCAGTGAACTGATGATTGTAGTCTTGTCTTTTCCTAACAAGTCTCTCTTCCCACCAGGGTCCTCTGAGTCATACCGTGTTTCGTAACTAATACCTTTCTTTTTCCTTAAGTGTCCTCACTTCAAGTCACAATGTTTTCAAGAGTATTTATACTATTCTCTGACTCATATGTTATAAAAATATGTTTGTACTTATCCATTGAGACATTTGTTCACTGTTTCCCCACTACAGAGTTCTCGTAGATAATTATTAATATGGACAGTAGACTTGATATTTATAGCATTTTTGCAAACCTCCCTCTTTTGAGTCTAGCATCTGCTATTTCAAATGCTGACCTTGTCCTACAGGATGTTCTCTAGAATGGGTGGGTGTATCTTGATTTGAAACGTGTCTCCTTTGTGTGGTCTTTATTCCTCATGCCAAAAGGCAGACTCTCAGGGGGTATGTTAAAAAAACCTGTAGATCAGTTGAAATCAATGGAGTTGCAGCCTCATTAGTTGCAGTTTTGACTCCTTCCATGGGCAGAGTGAATGCAAGTCTGTCTGGTTCAAAAAAAACATTAAAGTCATTACTGCAAAACATCTCTAGGGATCTAATAGATTTTTATTATCCCAGTGGGGTTTGGTTTACTCTTGGTTTACTCTTCTTGCACTCCACAAGAAGATAACAGTTCTAGAAGCATTATTTAATAATATCAGTGTAAATACATTTATCGTGTTCCAAATTCTGATAGCAACTCCAGCCTCTTTTTGATGGTCTCAAATAGCTTCAGTTCTGAGACTAAGATACGTTTTCCAAGATGCTCTGCAAGCCTATCAAAGACAGGCTTGACCCTGCAGAGCTTCCAAAATTAGGGGATGCCCTGTAGCTCACTTCATGCTAAATGTTATTTGTGGCACAGTTTTATTTGTGGACTTTGTATGTTTCTAATCATGAGAATCTTTGCGTTTTTCTTTTCCCCAAACATTTCCTACCACTTTTGTTCCTCCACGTTGTGTGTGAAAACTGGTGCTGGCAGCTTTTGTGATCCATGACTTTAATTAGAGCCATAAACATCAGCTGCCATGCGCTGTGTAGCTTTCTGAGCCCTTTTCACAGATTGTGCTGAGAAGGAAGATACTTGGCAAATTTGTCACTGGCACCTAACCTTCTGTCCTCATTTGTAAATGGCAACTATGTGTAATGCATATTTTTTAAAATATCCCTTTTCATATATGCAAAACAAGTAAACAAGAAGGAAATGAAGGAAGTAAACAGTAGCATTCATAAAAATCACAAGTGGTAACCTTGGAGACAGAATGCCAAGAGTGCAGAGCTGTTAATTTATTTTCAAGCCAAAGTGCTATAACTGTCTATTCGTACTTTCTGTATAATGCAGACTTCTGCATTTCACGAACAATAGAAACAGTAAACGTACATCTTACCCATACAGATTTAAATATGTCTCTAGGAGAGGAGAGACTACATATGATTGTGGAAGTGTGCTCATTGCACCCATCAGGTTGTGACTCAGGCTGTTTGGTTTTTATTTCCCTTTATATGTGGATTTAACTTGAGCATGCAGACTTGTACCCCATAGTCAAAGGCATGTTTTCTGTTTTGAATACAAAAGAGGCTGTTGCTGTAGGGAAGAGAGATGCATGCTATCCTGCTGCTTTCGGGAAACAAGGAACTACTGCCAATCATTTCTGCATGTTACTACAGATCTCTATTTCTGATAATATCCAGCAAGGAACAATTATGCTTTTTAATGCATATTTCATAATTAACCACTAATTGCTTTTAGTTGCTTCTTATGGTCCCAGGGATATTTAGAGCTAGAAGTAGTATTTCTGGCATTTCCGTGATAAGAAAGGAGGTTTGGACTCTGTACTTCTCTATTAAATATAGAAGGTTGTGATTTATTAATGGCAATAGTGTCATGACTAATCTGTAATAAGATGAATTAAAATTCTTAATCTGCAACAAAACAAATACTGTGCAGCTCTACAATTCAAATGAAAAGGTGCCTGTAAGTGTCTGTGTTGGTTATGATATGGAAGGATGTCCTTGCTACTTCTGTCCTGAGTATTTTCTTACTACATTCAATATATTTACACTTGCTCCCACACTTTCAGCTTTTGATACAGATCAGATCTTTGTAAGTACAATGCATGGACGTTGCCAGGGGCAAAGAGAGGGATTTGATAGATAGATTGGCAGATGATAAATTGTTACTCAACGTTGTCTGCATATCTGCTGTCAGGACTACTGAGGATAATCTAGCAAGTATCAAGAACTGTGCCAAAACTGGCAGTCATTATTTAGTCTCACCAGGACGAAACTATTGCTGAAGCTAATGGGAGTTTCACCTGACTATCAAGTCTGAGATTCAGTTCATAACTGATAACATCACTCAGATGTCTCATACATCATGTCTGTATGCCTGTAGCCTCATGTGCTTACACCTGAGCAACTTTGAGCTACTGTGAATTTATTTGATTCAAGAATCTGAGCCTAAATTTGTATAAATTTTTCACCTGTTGAGAGGTGTACATTTTTCTTCATATCATAATGCAGTGTGATGATCACTGTTTTGTTAGAAACACATTGAGCATTAAAGCTGGACCTCAAGGTATTTTTGCTCTAAAGATGAAATATCGTCTTGTGGAAATTTTGGTGGTAAGACTAGCTCTTCCAGCACTGGCGGAACTAGTTGCATGCCTTTCTAACTTGGCTTTGAGCTTCCTATAGGGAAGAGAATATTTCTTAATTTCTTTTTCACTGTGATTTTCCCTTTAATAATTTCTTCTTTCAGGAAGTCTGGCTTCCTTGCCAACTTGAATCAGATAGCCTTTTTGTTCTCTTATGGCTTTCAATATATTATTAACAAAAACTATGAATGGAAAAAAAAGTTTATTCATCTGTCACTCACAAACCAAAAGAACATGAAAAAAACCCAACAAATCAACTCTTTCCCTGATTTCCTTTCTGTGATTGTTACAGAAAACTTGCTGGGTTTGGGTTGTCCTTTTTTCATCCCACTCCACAGTTCCTTGTAACATTTCTCCTTTGTTCAGATCCACTTTTACATAAACGAAAAATTATGTTATTTTTTATTCATTTAATTCTAGTGTCATCTGGGATTGTAGCAATTCTTCTGTTTCTCTGTCCTTGGTTACAGCAGCATATATTGCTTTTCAGATTTTCAGGCTATGGTCCGATTTGCAGACACTTCAATGATTTTCTCTTTATGTATGTTTGAGGATTACAAGGAAGACTTGAGTCAGTTTTTGGAGGCACTTTTTACCATAGAGAGAAACACTATCTGGCAGTTTAAGTTTAATTGATGGCCAAATGGACTGGAAAGTAAGTTACCCAAAAGCCTAATGGAGGCAGTGTTTCCCTTTCTAAATGCTAACAGGGGATTGAAATTGAACTCATTATAAAGAACTAGGCTTGTTTACAGTAGAAAATTCTGCTTTAAAAACAAACAAGCTTTCTTTTTCGCTGCTTTCTGGTGAGTATTCCTGGACAGAGAACCTGGAAATATACTCAAATCATGGACAAAGTCACCCAAATACTGACAAGAGCTCTAACACTTCATCTTTTGTTCTGCATCTGTTTATACACATCTTTGAGGACAATGCACATACCTCCAAGGCTTTTCTGTGTCATTCATCTATGCTGCATCCTCCCTGCCAGCCAGGCACTGAGAATAAGTCCTAAAGTGGAATGTTTCATCTCTGTACACTTCTTTAAATTGCTGGTCTTGAGTGTTAAAACTGGAAAATGTGAAAATGGAAGTCTTAATGTTCCAAAAGCATGCTTTACTACATGTTTATAATTATTTCCTCATCTGTGGAAGATGATTATACTGCTCTCCTACAAGTGTGAGCTGATGTCTCTGAAGCAGCAGTGGACCCAGGAGGTGAGGCATGGGGTTGAGTCTTAAAAGCTTTGGGTCTACTTGTACTTGCCTGCAGAGTGAGGTGACCCACAAGCGGGCTTACAGAGCCAACTTAGGTGGCAGTAAAAGGCTTTTAAATATTAACCCGTAAATGTTGGTGAAAATGGGAATTAAGGAGACTCCTGTGCATGTTTAAAAAAACACAGGAATTGTTGCCATGGACATGGGATATGATCAGCTTTTATGCTTATATATTGAAGAAAAACCACTCCAGAGTGATACCTGAAGTTCTGAAGTGCTCATAAGCAGAAGTCTGCCTGGAGCCTCACACTTTGCTGAGTGAAATCAACAGCAATGTTTTAGTGAATTATAGAATTTCAGTATAAAATTTATATACAACTGCATGTTTAAGGGATATAGGACTTTGATATTGTAACTTAAAAAGGTAGTTAGAAGTTATAAAATATTTTATGTAACCACTCATCACCATACATACCTTCCAAGTAAGGACAATTAGAGAACCATATTAATAAATGTGTAGAATAAATTATGAAATCTCTTCACAGTATTAGAAATGCAGAGTTGTAGCACCAAGATTTTCTTCCCCTGTATGTAAATAGTCTGTCTGTTTTACTAGTGGGTTACTAAGAAAAAACAAGAAGGATAAGTCGCAGTAGGTATAAAGGTAAACAATAATCACATAAAACCATACAAAAATTCAGAGGTAGAGCAAAAGATATTCTATATTAATTATAAAATGCACAAGTTTTATAGTGTTGAAAACTGTTTTCAGAGATAATGGAATCACTTAGGAAATACAGATCTCAGAACTAATCATCAAATAACTATTGAGATTTTTTTCCCTCAACAAAGCTTCATGACAAAAATCAGAATGAAATAACAGACACAGATCATAAAGGATGTAAAGCTCTAAACCAATGATGGAGCTGAGAAAAGGAGTAATGTTTGAATTTGTAACATTCTGGAGAGTTAGGATGAAAAAAACAAGATGACAGAAAAAACAAATGATAAAGTAAAAATGTCTTTCCAGTGCCACACTTCCTGCAGTTACTTGGCAGTCCAAACTGCAAAAACATTTGATTTATTTTAAAATGCCTTTAGATAGAAATTACTTTAATAGCCTGCTTATTTTGTAACAATAATATTCTGAGCTCTTTTTGCAAGTGGTTTGAAGTTGCTTTAATTGAGTGGACAGATTCTGAACTAGTTGTTGCAAAGCTCCTGCTCTCTGGCAGAACCGAACTCTTCTGTATGTATGTGTTTCCATTATTAGATCCAAAATGGCCTGTGCAGGTAGTCAGTTTCCTGCCACTATAAAATAGCTCTTATGAGTATAAATGATTTCCTTCAGCAACACACAGGTTGTAATGGGGACTAAGAAGCTGGTTTATAAAACAGTACGTAGTCTGCTAATTTCACTTCATCATGCGGTTCCTGAAGAGCAGGAATCCTGAGGCACTATCTGAATAGCAGAGGAAAAAGCTTCCAACTGAGCCCTTTTTCTGGCATTTTATCCCTGAAAAATGAAAAGTACCAGTCCACATATATTTCCAGCTATCTTCATGTGTATGTTACTTTTTTGAAAAAATGAAAAGGTAAAGGGAAGCTTAAACTAAAATTTAGGGGAATAAAGGCAAATGCTCAAGCCTCATTTTGATGAGACCTGTAAAGTTTTCAGGTATTTAGTTCAAAAACCAAAAGGAGGTTCAGGAATGCCTGTTGTTTAAACAAAACTATATAAAAAGATATTATAGTTCTGGCCAAGATCGATCTTCCTATTCATAATTAGCTTTTCTAGATAAAATTAGAGTAACAACAGAGCATCTGAAAAGCTCTCTATTTTCAGTGGAGTAATCAAGGTGTTTATAATGCCAACACTGTCTTCTCCCAAAAGAAATTTGAAGTTTCCCTTATTTCCCCAGATAAACTGTCTTCAGCAAATTGCCTTGACATGCTTTATTTGTTTAGCAATACTGCAACTTTCTCTTTTTTGTTCACTATTTTTTCTCTCAAATTCTTTTGATACATTTATGGTATGCCATATGTCACTGCTATTTTAGAGTCGCAGAAATCTTGTGGTGGTTGTAAGGAAGTTTAAACCCCTAAAGACACTCTGACCAAATAAGGTCACACCAGCAGTTACAGTGCTGATCAAATGCACTTTTTATGTACCCATCCACATCTTGTATTATATCAGAGAGTGCTTCAAAAGAGCAGGAGGATGGAAGTTCTTCTGGAAACTTTTGCACTGCATGTCTACAGGACAAAAAATCTTTTTAAAGCAACATCAGAAATAAAATTGCTAGTCTTCTCTGACTTTTCTATTTTATTATTTTCTCTACTGAAAACTTTCAACTGCTGCATTCACTGACCTCTTTTAACATCTTATTTCTACCTAAGAAGCTGATGTATAAGAAAAAATTTAACTGTTGAACGAACTGTAACTCTTAAGTCAGCATGTTCTGTTCAATTTCACTAAATGAGAAGAACCTTAAATATTCTCTTCTTCCTGTGCCCTTTTTGATCATAATAGTAGGATGGACCTGAAATCCAGCCCGCTTTCCTTTCTTTTTGAGGTACAAATCAAAATGAAAACCCACTGTGGAATCTCATCTTGTAGACAATGCTCACGTACTTGATATCAGAAAATGCATGACGATACTATTGTTATATCACTGTTTAGGTTACTGATCAGGGTGCTGTTGTAGATGTCTTGCAGGTTTGGAACAAAAATCAGGTTTCAAACCCGACAACTATAACAGTTCTATGCAAATTACAAGACAGTAGTTTGTGACAGAAAGAAGTACAGCCTGTCCAGTAGACTAAGCAAAATTCAAGCCAAACTGCTGTCAGGTAATCACTAATTTATACATGTATGTTCTACAGATAGGGGCACCAGCTTGCTGCTGTGTAAATAGATACTGCACAGAGCATGCTTTATTCTGATCTCACCAGTGTTCTTTAGCATTAGGACAAGAGCTACAAGAGTCTGGAAGACTCGGAGAAAGCTGAAACGATTTTAGATCAACTAAGCAGCATTGTTTTCCTTCAGAAGTGCTACGCTAGGTGCAATACCTTCGTTTTTGTGTTTAAGAGTTTTTGAGCTGCAGCTGGTAGGAATGCTAGGAAAACTCCCTAGTGAACCATCCCATGTGCTCTGTAGGAGCCTTGAATTGAGAAATGTTTGACCATTGCCATCAGTATGCCAGCACCCTTCGCTTCTTCTAGGGGTAGAAAATGGTGCTACTTTTTCTCTTCAGTGGAGTCACAAAGAATAAAGGAAGAGTGTTTATGGGACTTCTTGAATTGTTGAACATATTGCCAGCGAGTAGCTTGTCTCTAAACCGATGGGAAATATCCAGTGCAAACAGATGGCCAATCTTCATTCAGCTCTATGCTGTATAGCACACAACAGTTTTCTCTTTTTACAGCATTATCATTTCAATCAAATTAGTGATGGGGATATTCATAGCAGTCTGTGACTGCCTGGGTACTGCACAGCCATCTTCTGCCAGAAGTACCTGGCCTGTTGCTTTGGATGCAGAGATTGATTCCTTCCCTCATTTGCTAGACTACACAAGACAGAAAAAACATCTTGTGCCAATGTTATTGTGTTGAGATTCAGCTTGTGAGGACACTTCTGAGGAATAAAGGATGGAGAACAGACTAGTAGGATATAGTTATTTCCATTTTTATTCAGATACCCATTTTTATTCCAGAGGATCATGCTCAGGGCAGAATTTGCCTTGCAAGAATCTATACATGTTTTATATGGTACTTTGCACTGATGTGTAGGCTTAAACCCCAGATCCGTGTTCATGAGACACTGTTGAATGCGGCAGTTTGTGAATGCAACCCTGGGTATACTGCTAAGGTTAAGATTCTTTTTTTTTCCCCCCACTCACTAAGGAGCCCTGAAAACATTTGATCTTTACTTCATCCTTTCCCATCCTTCCCTTTCTGGGACCAGCACTGTGGCATAATTAGATTCAGGGTTTAGAAGTTTGCTCTATTGTATCATACAGTATTTACTTTATGTAGTAGAGTGGACAAAGTCTGTGTATGTACAATTGGGAACCTGTGCCAGCTGATTCACCTTAGAGGCTACAGAATTTTCTTGAGAAAAGGAGAGACAAAATCAAGATTTTTCTAGGCTGTTCTCTCAGGTGCAGTCTTGGTGCCCTCACCAGGTATCTCTTTCAAAACAATATTTGAATGTTTCCATTCCAAGAAAAAAATTATTGAAAACATTTTAACCGAAGTTACCAAGGAAAGGAAGATAATTTCAGATTCATGGAGTCATTTATTTGTTGTAAATAAATCAGATGTTGGCTATATATGAACATCTTGTTTCATTTCTGTTATTTACAGCTCAGGCTGACAGTTAACCTTTTAAAAGCTTTCAATTAAAACCCAGCTTTGCTTACACCAGACTCTGAAAATATCCAATTGCTGGGTTTTTTTGCATAAAGTATTTTATACCTCCCTTGGTCTTTAAATTACCTGGTCATCAAAAAGACATTTACATTCCTGTTAAAGTAAGTGCATCAGAGGTGCCAACAGGAAGTTATGCAAAAGGATGTAGTTTATATATGCAGGCTCCAATCTAATAAAAAAATCAATCACTTCATGTTCCTAGGTTTGTGGATATTTGTCATCATAATTAAGTATCAGATAGAAGCTGGGATGAGGAAATGAGAGGGTAGGGGAGGATATCATAACCAATAGAAGACAAATCTCTTAAACAAAAGCAGATTCTTGCGAAATTCCAGGTAAAAGCTGTTGACAGTTTCCTTTGTGTCTCTAAGTGGTACTGACTTAAACCAACCCCATAAATTAAGCTGCTCAAGAAACTTTACAGAACAGAACAGACGTTCTGCCAGCTTCTTGCTAGTGCCCAGCAGGACCCCATCATTTTCTATAAAAGCAGCTGGGTGAGCTAATTGTGTGGTGAAGGAAGCACCTGCAGGTTGCAAGAAATTGTTAGTCATCTCTGCAATATACCTGGTAAATTATTAGTACATTCAAGCAAAGCTGTCTCTCTCAATACTATAGGGCAGTCTACAGATAAGGTCAAGATTCTCCACGTAATCAACAGATTATTGCATATACTGTGTCTGTGGTTAGAAAGCAACCAGCTCGCCCAGTACCAAATCAATGTGAAAGAGCTGAAAGAATGGCTGGAAGCAGGCTGTGCTTCCATTATTTCACTGGGCACCCACAGCCTATCAGACCTAGCTGATCTGGTGTGCAGCACATGATCCAGTTCTCTCAAATCACCCACTATGTTCTATATGAAGCCTAAGTGGGTTTTAAGTTTTCATGTCAATTGTAGAACAGCAAATGATATCAGGTCAAGTGTAATGATACAATGGCAAGGTCAGATAAGGCACTATCTGGGAGAAATTCTATGGTACAAATCTAACTCTTCAGGGAAAAATAAGGTTACCACATTTGAACCACAGTGTGAATTCATATTGAATCAGTATTTTTGCTTATGCAGTGTGTTGCATATTTTTCACCTGATGTTAAGAGCTCTAAAGCTGGTTCACTTACAGTTTTGAGTCACTGATTGAGTAAGGTAGATTGAAAAAATGTTGCTAGGTCAAGTGGAAAGTCTTCCGAGTTAGTCTTGACCATTGTATGCTAGATAAACTTTTATCATTATTCTTTCCAGCTCTTTAAACAATCAGATGAATCCCTACTGAGATGGAAATAACACTTTGGTCACCTTTGCTCACACTGAGCAGTGCCTGCCTCCACATGGATTTCCCTGGAAATCTGAATCTGCCCAAAGGATAAGGTAGTGATTTCTGGCAGACTTGATCCACAGTGAAGAAATCTGCAGGTTAGCTACGGACAGGCAGTAAAGGGCTATCCACAGTGTTCTGCTGTTCATGTTAAAGCTGTGTCCCCTGGGGGCAGCCTCGCTGTATCTCACAGATATGTTTCATGCTTCAACAAACGTTGCTGTTTTGCATCTGCAAACAATACTTTCTTTGTGAGTTATCAAGATTTGACTGAAGCCTGATACCAGAGTTTTAATCTTGCCCTGCGATTGCTTGAAGAAGGAAAAGAGGGTGTGAAATGAGTCATGAGAAGGGACCAGAGTGGATGATAGTTCTGGTTTCCTCCTCATGTCTTGCACAGCATATTAGGGAAGGAAAATTTGCCAAAGATGACATGCTGAGAATAGTGGCACTTGCCAACAGTGAGTCAAAAGAATTGTGTTGCTGTTTTCAGATTCATGCTCTTCGAGACTCTTGTCTAGCCAGTAATATGTCATCTTAGGTACATGTGTATGTTGTTAGACAAGCATCCAGGACTAGCTGTATATTTTCAGAGCAATTTTCAAGGTTTGTTACGTCTTGTGGGATCTGTCTCATCCATCAGTCAGGCTGTGGGCAAGGGAATAGTGTTGTAGAAAGCAAGCATATCTGTTGTTGTCTGTCTCAGTACACCTGATGGAGCATCAAGTGCATAGGAGCACTTGGTCCAGCTAGAGTAGCTGGGGCAATGTGCTGCTGAAATTTAGAAAATCTGGGTAGTAAGTGTATACTTCTATGCTCATAGAATCATAATGGTTGGAAGGGACCTCCAGGGTCATCAAGTCCAACCTTTATCCCATCATATTCCTGACCATTAGACCATGGCCTCATCTGACAGCCTGATGAAAATGGATTTTTACCAGTGACCTGACTGTGCACATGTCCCATTCTATGAGACCTCCTACAGTTTTTCCATGCTGGGTGTTCTGACTTCCAGTCAACCTCTGGCAGCTACTGCTTGTCACAACTCTCAGTAACTGCTGGAGCCGGCAGTCCCCTCCAGAAATCCAGTGTCATTATACTGCTTTATTGCACTTTTGCCAAAATTGGAAGATACGGGATCAAACAAGCCTTGAAACTTGTTGGAGGCAAGAATTGGGATTTTCAAAGCTAAAATTTTCTCTCAGTATTAAAATGTTTTTATGTGGGAATTGTCTGCTGCCTTCTTATTAAGTACAAATACTGAAAGAGTAGTAAGCACTCGAGTCATACAGAATGTTTGTACTGCTTTAACGAGGAGGTTATCAGCATTTCTGGTTTGTTATATGGAAGTTGCGTAACAGAAATTCTGTCAATATTTTGCACTTGCATGTACAATTTAAGTATTATATGAAAGAGGTTTTAAATAGTATTAAATATTTTCTTGTAGAATTTATAGAATCCAAACGTAATTATTGGAATAGTATTCTAAACAGTCAGCTTTCACTGTAATTACCCTGTACTCATGCAGCTATGGTGTCACAGCCAAAGAAATAATAGAATGAAAGAGTGAATGTTAATATATATATATACACACCCCCTGTAAGTTGACAAATGAAAAAAATGAGACAATGTGGAAAGCACTCTAGTAAATCATGTTGTTTAATGTTCAATTTAACATTTAAGTGGTCATATATATGTTGGATGTGCTGCCACAGTAAACACTGTTTAATTTTAGTCCCTTACTCCTTTGGCCTCTTACGCAACAGTTGGCATCACGGCTGTTGATGGAAGTGTTGCCATTTCTAAACTTGTATGGTGCCTCCTTGTGGGATTGCTTGGGCGTGCAGCAAACGGCTGCAGGGAGGTGGTTCTTACACGACACTAGTTTTTTCTTTTACCTGTGTGATGAAGATAAATGATAGTATTTAAGGTTTTTTGATGGTGGTGACATGCTATGGGAATTGTTCGTAGACAGTAGTCAGGTAATGGGAGAGTACAGGGCTGAACTCCATCTGTAATCCAGGTCCTGTGTATAAAGGAATATGCTCTTATTTTGGGGCCTTCAGTAGAAGTAATTTGGAGAGCACACTGGCTCCCAGTTTTCCTGAAGTACCCTGTTATGTACAGCCAGCATGGCTCTGAAACAGCCTGCTGGTTGCTTTTGATGCCTCTGCCTGGTATATCTAGAGTACAACATGAATTTGCAATTGCTCTCTCTTCTGCCTCTCCCATGTCCTTCATTACAAAGCACAGGCCCTTGCTATAGTAGCATCTGTGTGGGTCTCCAGTATACAAAAACAGAGTTAACACGTTCTCTTCCCTTACAAAGCAAGGAGGTTTTTAATAGGAGAATCAGCTTGATTAGCTCACTGGTTTTCATGCACTTGTTTACATGGTACAAAGGCTTTTTCTATGAATGGGAGGAATGTTTAGTATCTGATTTTACTAAACTGAAAAGATTTCCTGTCGGTATAATTAGCCTTATTTATACAATTTGAGTTTATCCACTAATTGCTTGGGTTTTTTTAGTTTGCCTTCCCTGTACGTGGAATATTCATCAGAGAACTCGTGTCGGAAAGCAAAGAGATTGAAGATGGTGATTATTTTTCTGTTTTTCTTTTTTCTACAAGGGGTGCACTTGCCACTGAGTCGTTGAATGTTGCCTAAACACCATTTAATGTCAGCATGCTTTTCTGAGTGACATGATGATGAATTCTGGAGAAAAGCTGTCTTAGTGAAATTTCATCAAATCTAGTTGTGCCAAGAAGTTCCATAATGACCTCAAGACCTAACAGCTGCCAAATACACCACTTAGCATTAGCCACTCTTCTTGAAGTATCAAAACAGTATACAATAAACACTGCAAAAACTGCTTTCTCTAGCATTTAATGTACCTTTTCTAAACCTAATTCATTATGTGCAAATGGCATTGTCCTTGATAATAGGAGCATGTATTCATGCTGAACATTGTTCTCGTTTGTCTCTCCAGGGTGATAAAGACAGTAGTGTGCCCCAAACTTAATCATTCATTTATCCAGTAAAAATAAAATTATGTGAATGTGCTGGTGAGTGAGAGCAGACTCTGTTACAAAAAATAGACAGTCCAGACTTCAATGTCATATAGATAATTTTCCAGGCTCAAAATGTGAAGTATTTAATAGAGAACTGTGTCATCTTTATACAGATTTTAAGGATTGTATAGAGTATCTAAGAATAGCGATGGAATTGTGATTGTTAGAAATAGCAGAGTAGGGTAATTTCTTCTTAATCCATAAGCAGTCCTGTTAAGCAAAAATACTCACAAGGTTAGCACAGTGGAATCTGTTAGGCCAGGGGTTGTGTTGTTTTCTTCTCTCAGAGAAAGTAGTTCTCTAAGGCTTCACCATGTGCTAACCTTCATCCCTTATACTATTTTGTATACCCTGCAAGACCTGTGTTGGAGAGGACTAAATAATTCTGGGAAAAGCAGGCAGACTGAAAAGGCTGCTAAAAGTGCAAAGCAGTGTGGCATCTTTGTGTCTGATCCTCTGCTTGTTTGCACGAGGGCACATGCTCATTTGCTGAACATGACCTGCCCAGGGCAGCAGAAGTGAATACATCACCTCCTTGCTATCAAGATACAGTACATTCCTTTTAAGTTTAGCTCAGCTGCATCCTGACCCTACAGGGCTGTTTGCTCAGATGGGTAGTGTATTAGGCAGTGTTAGGAGGCTGAATTCAGTGTAGTTAGTTCCTGTCTTGTTAAATAACAATAGACAGATGATTATTCTGTTCCTTCTATCTGTAAAATGGAAATTATAGTGGAGTGTTAAGAACTTTGGGTGAAAAAGTTCTGCTCAGCGATGTTGTTTATAGTGATGTAACACTGCAGGGAAGGCAGGATTAATGGTCAGATAATTTAAAGATTTACAGAATTTCCTTAACTGGGGAGTGATAGAAGTAGTTTAGGTGCAGTAACTAGAAATCAGTCATTGATACAGCTGTGGTAATATGTAATGGTAATAAATGCTGTTGTTATAGAACGCATAAATCATACTGCTTCTGTGATAGCACAGCTATAAACTCCCTCCCTTATTTATCAAATAAAAGCACACCTACTTTGTACGTGTGCTCCTCTTTTTGTTTAAGATGATGTAACAGAGTTGATCTATTAGTATCCTGACTTGTTTTCTGCTTAGGTGGTTATGATCGCTACCATCCATTACCAGTTATCAGATGCCTCTAGATTTGGGTTTTTCACTTGTTTATAGCCTCATGTGACAAAGTATTTCCTCATATTCAATATTTTCATTTTGGAAAAGCCCAGGTTGCAGCGCTATCCCAGTTGTCATTATTTCCTACTAATTCTTTTGGGGAATTCTTAAGCTTTAGTAAACTCATCCAATAGGATACGGTTGGCAACAGAGAAATATTTGACAAAAATTCTGGTATTTCAGGCAATCTCATCAAAACTGTCAGAACTGTCATTAAATCATAACTCCCTCTGGAGTGTGTCTGTTTCTTTCTGGGGCCTCTGAGATCAGCCTTTCTGTTTTATTAGACTGAAACTTTTCTTTTACAGCAGACAAGCTCCCAAACGCTGTATCTAGCTGCAAAGATGTGTTTTGCTTTTTTTAATGGCAGTAGTGTTAATGGCATTGGATTGAATTAAGCTTTACTAAAAGTGTAATAGTTAGGGATTATCTTCAATGCCTTTGTCGAAAGAACAAAATACCTCTTCCTCATGTAAGAATAATTTGAAAAAATAAAAAAAAAAAAGAAAAAGAAAAAAAGCCTAAAGCTTAAGAAAGAACTCACATGAAGAACTTCATTTCTGTCACTGAATTAACCATATACACATATCACACAGATCTAGGAAATAAGGCATCAGTTTTTCCTCCAAACTCTGAGAGCGTGGGTGCCTTGAATAGATGTGTCAGATTTGGACAAGCTTAAGAGATGTTTTTGAAGTCCTACAGTCGGGGGATCGGATTCAAGTGCCATTATGAATAGCTTAATAGTAATTACCCTCTCCAGTGAGACTGATTTTTTTATGTCAATGTTTTAAATCAAATGAAACACAGCGTTTCAGTGAGAAACAATTGTCCTTACTGCTCTTATCAGTCTCAGTGTAAGCAGTGCTGTGGGTAGTACATTGCAAGAAAAGACTTGTTTCCCCAGGATAAAACAGCCTTGGAGGGGTTTACTGCAGCCAGGCTTCTGAACAGCTGATGCACAGCTAGAGATGCTATAAGTGTTATAAGGATATATTGAAAAAAATGTGTTGTGAGGCTGAAGCATAAGCTAATAGAGGAAAAGGGGCTGTTTCTATGGGTGTAGTAACCAGCTGAGTGGTAGTGTTGTCATCCCGTGCTGCTGTAACTACAGTAGTACTTAGTCCTGTTGGAGATCTTACTGTCTGTGTAAGTTGCATGTGAATTAAACCTGTAGCCAGCTACAATTTCTACAGACTCTTACCATACAGTGGAAATTCCACAGCAGGGCAAGCTGTACTCCTAACTCCAGTTTCCAAATGGGATATCACAGAAATAAGGGTTATTTAAAAACCAAAACAGTTCTATGATCAGTGATAACTGAAGCACAAATGATGCTGAGTTAAAGCTTTTAAAAAGACAAATATAAGTACAGCTTCTATATATGGCACACCCCAATTGCCTTAGTGCTGAAATGAGACTCTTATGCCATCACCCTCTGTTTCAGGTAACTAGTTGTTGCAGTCAGTTAAGTCAGTGAAATCCTAGTAGGACCTTACCTTCATCTCATTTCCAGAGCAGTGTCTGCTGCCTTTGCTGTTTCTCATTGCCATTTGCCAAAACTAGAGAATTCTTTGTCTCTTCCTGGCAGATGTCTACTGAAGTGCTTCATCTCCCCCCTGCCCATCAGGAGTTTCCACACTGGTTACAGGTGCCCTGCTTAGGGTGCTGGTACAGCCTGTTCGAACAAAGCAACTCTCTTCCTATCATTGTGGTGTTTGGGATGCCTTGAATCTGCTGGTTTATGGCCAACATACTGCTGGCTTTCTAGCAGTGTGGAGTATTGATTTACATACCCAGTAAATATCTTGTAGGCATTTTTCCTTTTTTAATCATTGTTCAATAAACACAGCTGGATGCAAATAAATTGACATCGTAGTTAAGGCCTCCTAACAGCTTCACTCACATCTCCTGGGGCCTTTCTGTAGCCTCTAGGATTTTTATAAAGGGTTGTTTCCCCTAAAAATAATTACATGATAATCTAATTATTTTATTATAGTTATTCTCATAATTAACTTTGATATGTTTAAAACATAAAGAAAGAAGTAGAGCATATCACTATATTAATCTGAGGCACTTATCTTGTATTTCTTAAAATTACTTCTGATTTTTATTAATCTTGTTGATATGATCAGTAAACATCTTTTCAGCAACTGCTGAATTAAAATATTTACTTGATTTTTATTGTACATCAATAAAAACATAGACAACAGATGAATAGCAACAAGGAGCAGACACGTGGTTTTATGCTATTTTAAGTGTGAACGTGTTAAATCTAATTTGCCAGTGTGAAACAAATATTTATAGGTCTGAAGTGTTTAGAGGAAAAAATGCATACTGTAAATTCAGCTTCTTGTTATAGTTTGTAGACTAGATACTTCCTTATCTATTTCCCTTATACAGAAGTTTTTGATTTCTGTTTTTCTTTTTTTAATTTCATTGTCATTTTATACAGATATAGAACAATTTTGCATTGGCAGAACTGCATGAAAATGTGTTTTGAATAGATGTAATTTAATTCATTGGTATTTTCTACATAGTCTTAGAAAGCAAATTCTTTGGTAACAGTTCATGAGCACTTCTGTTTGTCTTTCTACAGCTTTGTGTTTTTAGTGGGCTGGGCCAATGAACGAACTCACGTGAGTAAAGTTTCAGGCAAGCAAATTCCATAAAGTACATGAAATACTGACTAAAACACATCTGCTTTTAATTCTCAGGAAGCATATTTTCTTGAAATTAATAATATTTTGAGGATCAAAGAACATTATAAAAATAAATTATCTGAATACCTGGGATACTTCTACAAATAGCAGTAGAGAGATCCCACCATACTGCTTCTCAGAATGTAAGAAAATGTCATTTTATTTTTATTTTGTTCTTACATATGTAGAATGTTTCAAAGAAAAGCCAGATTGTAATATGCATCTTTTTGATGCAGGAATGAATATTCTTTTTGAAAAAGAATAGGATTCCATTAATTTCAATATTCTATATTTGGTATTTCAGATCTTCTGATGTTTTTATATAAGCTTGAGGTTTCCGGGCAGGTGGTGTTTGCCTTTATTTTCATAACAGAAAATCTGTTACGTTAGCTGAGGAACCCACCTGATTGTTTCAGACAATTTCTTCCAAAATTTCAGTGGAAAAAGCAGTACTCTGTCCATATTCTTCATGCTTTTCTCCAGCGTCATTACTGTGCATAATAGGAACAGTTAAATACCTGCCTGAGCTAGGGTAATACCGGGCTGCAGGAGAAGGTGGACGCGGTTACCGGTTTTACAGCAGTAGCAGTCAGCAGCACCGTTCTCCGTGTAGGGCCCACTATGTTTGATTCAATGGCCACCTAAACATTTTTCAGAAGCAGCTTTTGGGACTTTTCAGGAATAGGGGTTAAACTGACTTTTACCAGTTCAGGGACAGGGAACTGGGAGGATAGGCCCTTGTTCATTCCCAGGGCTGTCAGACCTACAAAGTTCAGTTTTATGGCAGAGGAGGGCCCGTGCAATGATGCCAAGGGTTCCTCCACTATCTGGCCCAGCCTAATTGCAATGCGTGGGTGGTGAGGGCCATCAGAGCCTCCCTGTTCTCCTGCAGTGACTCAGCTTTTGTTCTGAGCACTGCCAGGGGACTGAACTAAAATAAGACACTGTTGGTCCAGAAGTTGTCAGGGTATCTAAAATCTGGAGATACACAAAGCACAGTTTTGATAATGAAAGAAAGGCCAATAGGGGCGGGAAAAGGATGTGCAGAGGGAATAAGAAGAATCAAAAAGGGTTGGTTTTTCTCACATAAGCTGGCTTGTCTAAAAGCTGGTGTGAATACTAGCTGTGGAAGAACTGAAAGGTCAATTAGGCCTGAGTATGGAGCATCTCTTTGGGGATGCAGTGTCTCTTGATTTTGATAAAAATGTATAGGATAAAATTAAGATCACAGCTGAAATGAAATATAGACCCATTCTTTCTTCAGTATTTCAGGTTTCTCGAAACAAATTTTTTAATCAGAAAATACCTGACGAATCTCCATGGCAGAAAAATATATTTCTAAAGAGGTTTTTTGTCACTAGTCATCAGGTATTTACATCTTTACCTTCTGTAAAAAAAAATTATTTGATAAATACCAGCACAATATACATAGATTCTGCCTTTGGAGATGAAAGGGAGCTCTCTGTACAGACATATCTGTTCCCTTCCAAGAGCGGGCCCTCTGCTCTGGACAGCTAAGTACAGAGGTCAGGCTGCCTGGAGCCCTGAGGGTGATAAAAGTGAACCGTGTCACCTCTCTCTCCATTTCCCTGCTAATCTGTTTTGCCTATTAGATCTCATCCGTCACCTTCATCACTCCTTGTGCTCTAAAAAATTACTTCTCTCTACTGCTTTTTAACCATTTGTTTATCTGTTTGAAGACTTTCTTATTCTGTGTGAGCTGTTTCTTTAAGATCTTTGGGCTAAGGACTTGTCAAATGCCTTCGACTATGTAAATACAGCCTGGATTTCTGTTGTCAGTATAGCTACTGTTGCCTTTAGAAAATATTTTGATAGATCGTGAGGCATGACTTCCTTCACAAAATCTGTTTCTGGCTTTACTGTTCTGTCATGGCCTGGATCTCCTTTTGTTGCTCCTCACTTGTTTTTGATGTGTCAGATACATTATACGCATATAAACCTCTCTAGTTTCTCCTTAGCAGCATCAGGTTCTTTTGGTTTCTCTTTTAAGTTTAAATAGGCACAATTTATTTGTGAACAAAGTTGTCTTTGAATACTCTTCATGCTGCCTTTAAGAATTTTACTTGTTGTTTCAAAAATGGAAAAGAAAAACCTGGTCCAGTGCAGTGCCTCCAACCTAAGCCAAGAGTTGCTTCCTCCTCTGAGTTTCCTGACTGCCCATGAAAGAATGATTACTGGCAACATGTCACAGTATGTTTACCACTCTCCACTGGGTATAAATGAAGTTTTCCTGTCACCATTGTCGTTGCATTGTTGATAATATAATGCTGGTAATTTATTTCTCCTCTTTGCCCAGAACATCAGTTTGGTGGGATCACATGTTGTTAACCTGGCTAGAGGGCTTGACTGATCAGTTTTAAACTACCCTTTAACATATGATGCTGCTTGGCACAGCTTACTCCATCTCTTATATATGCTTTGACTTTCATGTTATAGTGGCTGTTTGTTTTCTTTCCAGTAGGTGTCCTGTCCTGTATGCTTATTATGCCCATATTTGATATTGTCAGCTAAAAGTCTGTAGCCTGGTAGGCAGTCTGCTTCCTCATCTTATTGCTTAGATGCCTGCAGAAAAACATATGTAAGTGGTTTTTATTTTGTTGCTCTGTACAACTGTTTCTGTTATGTAGAGCTGTTGCTATTCTTTGCTATTTCCTATTTGATTATTTCTAGCTTCCATCCTGTCCTTGTCCCGGTTTGAGCCAGGGTAGAACCAATTTTCTTTCAGTAATTTCACTTTTCAGTTGCCTTTTCTAAGTAGCTGCACTTGCTGAAATTAACTGCATGTTTTTCAGTCACTGTCTGACTTTAAGACTGTTTATAGTTACTGCTAGAGAATCATATGCAGAAAAAGGCCACTGCTTGGTTCTGCTAAAACTTCTTATGCACCAGAGAAAAGGGGGGCAAAGGGGCCACACCTGCAGGGAGGAGCGGACTGGACAGGTGACCCAAAATTGACCAAACGAAGTATTCCATCCCATAAGCATCATACTTGGTATAAAACCGAGGGATCATGAGGGTCATGGCTGCCTTCCTGGGAGGGTTCCATCCGTCTCGTCGGT
>VZRW01007053.1:0-152213 GCA_013398125.1 Aegotheles bennettii | reverse complement strand
TGCAATATTGGTTTTGTGTTTATTTGTATATATTTCATTATTTTCTTTTTCATCATTACTGTTTCATCAAAGCTGTGAGTTTAGTTTCCAGCCTGTAAGTGTCTCTCCCTTATTCTCTCTCCTTCCCCTTTCTGGGAAGGCAGGGGGGGTAATAGCATAAATTCTTTTAACTTCTCTCAGTGAGCTTTTCTGCACCCATCAGGATTCTTCCACTTTGCGGTTTCAGCAACTTTACACAAGCCTGGCTGGGTTCACCTGGGAGGTGAATTACCCAATACTGTAGCCTGCAACTTATAACTAAGGTTCATGACCCAAAAGCGTATTTACCTCTTGTGAGGAGGATTTCTCATGAATGTCATTTCTCATGTGGGTTCAGGACCCTCCTTCTATACAATGGGGACCGCTAGCCTGTGAGTGCACTGCTAGGAAAGGTCTTAGTATTGACATACAGACAACCCCCCGAGGAGCTGCTCATTGCTATGTCTGTTGTGCAGTGCAGCATATTCTTTGCACCTCCAGATTTTTTAGCTTTCTAGCTGGATGGGTTGCCCTTCTCAACTCATCCTTTCAGTGCTACCTAATTAGCTGCCTCTTGTTTCCTCGTTGTAGCTCAGATTGACCATGACAGCAAACTTTTTTTAAATTTCATTTCTAGCAGTTGTTTTGGAGGCTAAAAATGTGTCTGCTAGATTCGGTTTCTACAAAGCATTGTTAATTCTCATTGCAGAGTCTGGGCTGAAGAATCCCAGGCAGACCTCTCCACAAGCACTGACATGTTTGATATATTCTCGGCGTTGATAGTGTCTCTGATAATCTGCCTTTTACCTAAAAGGACACCTCAGAAAGTGGCTGTCCTCTGTCTGCTCTTAAGTATGTTGTGCAGGTAAATAATAAAAAGCTTATTTCTGAAACCATTCTGAATGCATAAACCATGTGGTTCTGGGTATAACTACCTGATGTGAGGGAAGAGTGGCTGGATGTATTGAGTAGTGGTTATTGCATGCATTGGAATACATTTGTATTGAGGATCACTCTACTTGAAGCAAACCAAGCATGCAAGAGGGGTTAATTCCAGAGTCCCAAAGACATTGTCCATTACAGGAAGCTTGCAGCTACAGAAGACTTCAACTTTCTATTTTCAGAAGAACTTCCTTTGGTCTTGATGAGTGTACTGGTTTTGCAAACGGCCAGGGCAAGCCACAAACCAGAGTTTTGTTTCTATCACTCCCCCCTGAAAAATAGAGGGGGAGTAAGGAAGAACAGGCTCTGGTTGGAAATTAAAAACTATAACAACTTTAATGGCACAGGGAGAAAGAGTAACAGGTGGGGAGAAAGGGAAAATGCATATATACAAACATGTACAACCCGAGCTCCGATGACCGGCGATACAGGCTGCTGAAAGGTCCTTCACTGCAAAGCCAATGGGAAGAAAAGAGTCCAAAACTCCAGCACCTGATGCAGTTGGAATGCTGCAGACCACGTGGCGAGCTGGTAGCCAGAAGCTGGGCCTCTCCTCTGGGCTCCACGTGGCGAGCTGCAGGCAGGGGAGTGCAGGAGCGAGGCAGAGAGCAGAAGAGAGGAGACTGGAGCAGAAGGGAGACCACGAGACCAAGAGAGGGAAGCCCCCAGTCCTCCTGGCTTTTATAGAGTCTGGCAGGAAAATAGGAGGGGAATACTGACACCTGACACCCAGACCCCTTTTCACAACAGGGGCCTAAACTCCACCCCTTATTCATTGGGTCCTGGCAGCAAAAGCCAATAAGATTTTTGCCTGCCCCTTTCAAACTATAACAATGAGAAATGATAAAACCCCGTAGAACATAGCTCATTAGCATGTAGTTCAGTGTGGGATCACTGGTCAGTTTAGAACCTGTGTGCCCTCTTGTTTGTGTAAGTGGATTGTAGGTCACAGAACTGTGTCAGGAAACAGCTTACAGGGGCACCTATTTTAATACTCAAGCTTGAGTGTCTGCCTTTCTTAATCTGTCACTCTCCCATTACAAAAACACTTCTGACACCTAGTCAACCAAAAAATACCCTGAGAACAGCCCGGTGGTTGATTCAGTCAGAGCTTGTGAATCAAAACCAGCCTGATCTGCACAAAATACCATTCAGTGGTAATGCCTCACTTTTGCTGGTGGCTGGAACAAGGACAGGCATGTTCCACCTTCTCATGTTTCACACTTTAATTTGGCATTAATGAGTTCTTAAAAGCATGGCCTCTGTGTTTACAGTCTTTTTTCTCTAGTTTCTACTGATGTGTCACAGACTACATTGGGGTTTTGTGTTTGCTTTTTTTTTACACATTGAGCAGCTAGCTAGGGCACATACAGTTGTATATGCATTTCCAAACTAAAATCTGCGACATGAACTCCTGGAAGTAATACCTCTGTTCACCTCAGATATTTCAAGTCTGACAGTTTGGTTAGATGTACAAATCAGTCTGGTTTCCTTCTCCTGTCCTTTTGAATTTAACTTATTTAGGCTTTCTTTAGAAGAAAAATGTCTGCTCTCACAGATGTAATTTGCAAACTAATGTGAATGTAGAATTCTTGTCTTGTAAGAAATAATGAAAAGTGTGGACCATTGTGTAGAAAAGCAGCTGCAGCAGGACTCTGTAGCACATCCTATGAGTCTTTCTTGTGTTTTAGCTTTGCTTTTGACTAATAATTGCACAGTTGCAAATTGCAATACCTGATCTGTTTTGAACTGGTGTGAAAAGTAGTTGCACTTTTCAACATTGCAAAAAATGCTTTCAAATTTCAGTGGTTGGATTTCATTGTCTGTTTCCTGATATTCACAAATCTTCAAACCTTTTAGAATCATATTTCAGGTATGATTTTTGCAAGTTATAGATAATAATTAAAAAAAAACCCACTAAACAAAACCCCCAAAACTTATAGTGGATTTGTTTTTCTCCTATTTGATTTGTTTGTTTGTTTTTGTTTTTCTCAACCTTACAAGCCAGTGTTTCCTATTCTGTCTCGGGCTGAGTGCAGCACAAACCATAAAAGAAAAAAACCCTGAATTCTCAGGTCTTGAGATTTATCTACTGCTGCCTAACTTCATAAATTTACGGTGGTCTCAGTAGCAAGAAATTCTCACTACAGTTAGCACCAGCATATTGGGGAAAATGTTCATGTTGTTGTATGGGCTATTTCTGCCCCACATATTGGATTGTACGACATGAACTCTGATACTGAAACTCTTTAGTTACAGTGGACAGCTTGGCATGTCTAAATTAGCTGGGATTGCAATTTAAAGGATGTTGGTGATTATCAGAGATGAATGCTGGGTAAAATTTATTAGAAAGCTTGAACCAAACCTTCTGTCCTTTCACAATGAAGTATTTGTAATCCACCTGTTTAATGAGAACAACTCCCTCAAAATAAAAGTCAAATACATCAATATGAATAAATCCATCAAAGAGCTTAAAAAAATAAATTCCCAACCAGATGAGTAGATGGGCAGTGTTCCTGCTTTATTTACTTTAATAGATTTGTGAAGCTAAGTCTTGTGCAGCTGTTTGAAAATTTATGGAATTCATTTTAAAACAAACCACTTGGATGATAGACATAGCTGTGATTTCAGTTGTGTCTGTGCCAGGAAAGCCTTTGTTACTGTACTGTGAACACTCTTTAATAACAGATTTTGTATGTTTAACCTTTTGGCTTCTGAAAACAAATTACTCCCTTTTTGATATCCAGCTACTTGTGGCACAAACTCATGATTTAGCTATAAGTTTGTATTTTTTAATTGATCCATTCCTTTCATAACTGTGCAACTAGGACCAGTGATGGTATTGTACAGCTGAACCATATTGTTAATGCAACATAATGCTCATAAGCTGCACCTCTGCTGCATTATCCAATGCGCCCATATGATAATACTGTCGATTTCGATTGCTCCTTGTACACAGATGTCCATTTAAAATGTGCTTGAACTCCTGATAGATTTCCAAATATTTCCAATTGACAGCCTCCTTACAGATACCCATTTCAGGGAATGTGAGCCAAAATTTCCATAATCATGTTTGGTCATTCACATAGCCATCACATCTGAGTATAATGAGGAAAACTGATTGTGCTAAAGCACAAGCGTTAATTGGAACCAAATGCCAAAAAGATGTTTTCATAATGAACACATCAATATTTAAATAGTTTCCCAGCACTTTAATATAAAAAATGTGTTGGGATGTGCCAAGTCACTCGGTAATCTTGGATAGTACCAGGGAAGCTGCACGTACTACATGACTCTGGTCGTTCTGTGCATTTTAGAAGCAATTATTTGCTGCCTTCACAACCTTGGCAACAAGTGTCAGAGCAACTGCAATTTTTGTGAAGAGAATGCTGGCTGTAATTCCAAGGAACACGTGAGGACACCACTCATGATAACAGAGTAAGGACTTGCAAGACTTTACTAGGCCCTGACTATGGACTGATTTACAGGCCAGCTCGATGAAATCTGCCTGCCTGTAGGATTCCTGTGTAGAGTAGGATGTGTATTCAGAATGTTTTCATCATTTACACAATTAAAAGCTAAATGTGCATGGGGCTTTCATTGGTTTATTTGCAATCCCCTAGATACACATAGTGCCATGGCACAGCAGTGTCTGAAACACAAAATAAAGCAAAGCAGGGCTGTAAAATCCACTTCCATCTGCACATTACAGTTCTAAAGTGGTTAAAAATAAAACACTAGCTAGTTACAAAGCAGAGCTACTGACAATCCATTCAAGATTCTGTTAAGTAACACAGTTCCTATCTCGTGGCAAGTCATGTGCAGTTGAATCAATCAATGTTTCATTTTCCATTATACTGTTGGCATGGCAAAACAGGGGAGTGTTGCCAGAGTTAATACTCCAACTCTCTTATATGTGCCTAGAAACTGGTTCATATTTGCCATTGAAGTGTTCTAGATAGTATTTCCATCTTGTGTTATTGTCCAGTCCTGATTCCTTGACAGACTGCCATATCTTATATACTTTGCTCCTGCAGGTTTTTTGCTTTCTCCCAAGGCTGTGCACAGTTCATCTTTCTTGGTTTTTAAGTGGAAAATACTTCGCTTTCCCAGAGAGCTTGAGGATATTTATTTCTCACATTTTTCTGTATTATTGTGTAATTTTCCTTCCTTGTAAAAGGAGATATTGCTTCTAGAGTTCCCAGAAGCTATGGCTACCATTTAAAATCTGTATTGTTGTCTTTCTGGTTGTGAGAGATTGTAAGGGCTGTTTGCTGGGAGAGAGGGAAAAGAATGAAGGAAAACTGATCTTATTTGAGGGAATGTTTCTGTGCAAGCATTTAAGGAATAAATTATTCTCTGTTCAAGCCTTCCACCAGGTCTTAATTGACACTATAGGTAAATAGATGTCATGCTAAGGAAGCTTAATCATGCACCTCTTTGAAAAAAAGTTTGTACTTTATTAAGGTGCACTACAGATTATATTTCAGTGAAGATAGCTGTATTTTCTCTAAGGTGACCAAATAGTCTTTTCCTATTTCCTTCTGCCTTGTGTAGATGTATCGTGATATGGTAGTGTTGCAGTTGATGAAAATGAGGCATAGTATTTCTTCCTTCCTTAAAATATATCCACAGTCTTTTCAACCCTTAGCTTTTACATAGGTCTCGTGTGCAATTATCTAAGAGAAAATCTTGTGGCTAAATGCACAGATAGTTAGAAAATGCCTTAAGGTATGGAATTGTATTTGGACTTCTGATGAGTTCAAATGAGGTCTCTTACTGAAAGCTTTTAGAAGAACTAAAAAGTCAAAGATTAAAAAGACATAAAATGACTTGTAAATTGATAAAAGACATGAAACAAAAAAAAATGGAATAAATAGTTAATTTTCACTGAGGAGGGAGACTACCAGCACGTCCCAGAGAAATCTCATCACCTATTCATAAGTAGTCTCAGGAAAGGATAACAGTAGAGAGGAAGCATTTGCTGAATATGACATTATTTGCAGTAGTAAAGATTGAAGTGGCTGTGAACAGGTGTACTGGGATCCCAAAATAATAAGTGATTAAGGAATCAAATTATAAATGAAGCCCAGTGTTGATAAATGCAAGGCACTGTACAATGGAGAAACCAGTCCTGATCTGTACGTGTAACATGAAGGGTGCTGAACTATTGGTTGTTACTTCTGAGTTATTTTGGATAATTCTGTGACAATATCAGGTTAGTGCTCAGTGTCTACATTTTGACTGTTAGATATAGTTCTGCCACCTCTCCCCTCTCAGGAAGATAGCCAAGGAGCTCAACAAGGCTTATTACATTTTTGAAGCTGTTCCATACAAGAAATGACAAAGTAGACAAGAAGTCTTCATCTTGGGGGGGTGATAACTGAAGAGGTATGAAATAGTCTGTAAAATAGTAAGTAGAAAACAGAGTGAGTAGGAAAGGATTAGAAAATATTTCTCCCAGTGGGGAGAATATTTGGAAGTGGATTCAAAATGAAAAAGGAAGTGTTTTTCCCTCAGTCCCATAATTAAACTGTGTGAGTCACTGCTTAAAAATGTTGTGGATACCAAAAATTTACCTGGATTAAATATGGTATTATAAAGGCAAGTTCATGAAAGAAAATCCTGGAAGAGGCTGTAAAATATGAAGATACAACATCTGGCTCAGGTAGTTTGAGGGGTTTGCTAGAGGAAAGATGAAATAGACTTCTTGTGGTTTTATATTCTTCCCCTAAACTGCTGTTAGGAGAGATAATGTGCTGTGCTGCATGGACCTTTGGGCTGACCAAGGACAGCAGAGTCATGTCATCAATAAAACAACATTACATTACAGCAGTGGCTGAAAAGACCCAAACTCTACTACTGTATATGGATTAAAATAGGAATTGTATGTGTGCTGTAGCCATTCACATCACTGGAGTGTTTGGCTGAGTGGCAAGAGCAGCGGTGTTCTTCTGAATTGCCCTGACACAATTATGGCCATATTTCTTTTTTAATTTTAAGGTGTAAGATCATTGCATTCCCTTTGTTTGGAGATCAGTGGCCTGTGAACCTGGTTATAGTTCAGGTTCCTGTGGAGATCTGGATTTTCGAGGCCTTCTGTATAGAATAACTATACTCCTTTCTGTCTTGCATCTAATGAGGCTGGATGACCTGTACTTGGCAGTCTGCACAATATGGCTAAATAGCTAATGCCCTCATTCAAGCTCCTCTGCCTCTGTTTGGAACTGTGGTGCTCTAGCAGAGATATTTCTGTCTGTAATGGAAATTGAAAGGTTGTCCTTCTCCACAGAACACAGTTTTGTGGGAACACTGCAATGATCTTGCTGCCATCACTTACACTCTTTTCTTTCACAAACACTCTAGCAGATTGCAATGCTCTAACTGTTAGGACAGAGGTATTGATTTCACTGCAAGGCAGTGAGGCATGCAAAAGTGATGAGTTTCCATAGCCCCTGTTAGTGAGCAGATGGGCTGCTGCTTCTCATACTAATTGGACTACTTCAGTCTACTGTGGCTTCATTCCTAAGTATTAATCCATTGACTATGAGGCTGGAGCTCACAAAGAGGTGGTTTACTGTGACCAGATGGTCTAGGCAAGTGCAGCTATTGAGGAGTGGATTTGTTGTTTGTACGTGTCTTCCTCTTTGGACATCCAGTAGCCTTGAAGAATCCAGCTGGAGTCCAAAACTCCAACTCATCCTAATCATCTTACAGGTGTCCTAGACAGATGGAGATGTCATGGAAGTGCTTTTGAAGCACTCCTTCCTATCTTATCTACCATCGTTTCTGCCATGTCCATGTTCTGATGCAGTAGCTGGGCTCCTGCCAGCAGAGCCAGCCAGAGAAGCCTTGGGAAAGCCAGGAGAGAGCCTAGTCTGTAACGGAGAGGGAATAAACATCTTTGAGCAAATGTTTCTGTTTGCCTGAAAGTCAGCTGTTATGTTCCTCCCACCCAATAAGGAAACAAATATTCCATTTTTGTAGCAAAAGTTCTAAAAGACAAGCAATTAAGCTATTGGCCAGCAACTACCCTGGGTACTGCACCATTTGGTATTGTATACTTGCTCTTTGTTGTTGTGGTTTTTGCACAAGCACTGAAATCTTAATGGAAAATGCAGGTGACACAGTTGTGTGCTAGTGGAGACACAGGAAAGTGGGGGATACAGTGTAGGACTGCACTAGCAGTCGGAGGCTTACACCTACTCTGGGGTAAGCAGTTATCTCACTGTTGGGGCATCACACAACTGCAAAATGGAGAACTGGTGATGCTGGGACTTGAACTGGTGCCACCATCACCATGTGAACTACTCAGCTATTCATAGTTATGAGACTCTGCTGTACCTATATAAATGCACCTTCATCTTACTTTCTTCTGGAGTGAGACTTTTGAAAAACCTATTTAGGCTTTACAGGACAGGAAAAAAGCTCGAGCAATTGTTCTGCCTCACGTGTTCAGTTGCAGCTATACTGAATTCCAACAGAGAAATCAAATCATCAGCCTGTGATTAAAATTCTGGTTCTACCTTGTATTGAGTATGGCTATTATAGTGCCCTTTCTTCCCTCTCTCATACATGCCAGGAGCTTTTTACAGTCCATTTCACTACAGCATCCTGGAGAAAGCTGACCTCCTGACCTTATTTAAACGAAGTTGTTAGTAACACTCTACTCGTTTCACTGTTAGATGAAATGAGCAGCAAGCTGCATATGCAGCCCACATCCTTATGGGAGTATTAGGATTTGGCCATATCCATGTACAGTCCTGGCAACTTTAGCTGATAAATATACAATGACAGGACTGTTTTAGGAACCTTTATTTTATACATCCCCAAAAGATACTGCAGCCATAAGAATCTAATGAGGAATCCTAATAGAACTGCCCGTGATGTGAATAACTTTGGACAGCATCCTGCCTATCAGACCCCTGGTAATGTGCCACCCAAGGAGGTTGTGCAGACACAACACTACCAGCATTGCTGGAACAATTGCAATAGGTCATTTGACAAGAAACACAGTTTTGTCATTCATCAGTCATTAAGTTCCTTAATATAAATGTGAGCTCACTTCTCATTACAAATAGGTGAATGAAATACAGGATATTGAGTAAATATTGAATAAAATGTTTCTCTCAGAGAAATGGGAACAGACTCGGGAGAGAGTAAATATGTTACCCTTCTGAGTTTTTTTCCTTTCCCCCTCTTTTCCATTTTGTAATCTTCACTGCTATTTAAATTGTTTTTCTGGCCAGACAGAAAAATTAGAGTTTTCGTCTAGACAGACCTTTACTCTTTCTGAAGACAGTTGTTTAAAGCAGAGGGTTAGAACAGCATTTATCAATGTTATTTGCAGTGCACACCCAGTCTAGGCACAATCAAAACTCTGTTGTTCCTCACCTTTCACTTAGGACCACAGTGAAAATATGGTCCCTATCCGTGAGTGCTTACAGTCTGATTTAAAATGTTGTTTACAGTAATGTTGTAAAATGCATCTTTCTCTAGACAGCCTTAGGCTGCTGCCACTGGGCGTAGACATGTCTTCAAAGGCTCCTGATTGAAATTCTCCCCGGTGTATATGAGCTGAGAACTGCTGCCTGGATGCATGGAAAACCCCACTAATCCAGTGAATGCCGTTCTGACTCTGAGCTCTTTCTCATGGTTAACTGATGTCAATACTTAAAACACAACCATTGCAAGATTATATTTTGGGACTTGTTTATGAAATAGGTCTCTCTTCGAGACTGTATATGGGTGAGTTTGTTTGAAGGAAGCTAAGTGAGATGGATGAATATAGCCTGATGACACTCTCGGTTGAATTTTATAGTCTTGAATTTTTCTATTTACTTGAAAACAGAATGCTTTTAATTGTTGTTTTCTTAATGAGGGTAATGCAAGCAAAGTGGTTTAGATATACAGTGTATCAAAGCAGCTGTTGAGAAAGCTCTGTGTAATAGTATGAGAAGGCAGGACGGCAAACAAAGCTGCCAGCCTTTCAATAGCATGGAAATTATTTAGGAACAAGGGGAAAGAAGCTGAGAAGGGTGTTGGGAAACAGTGAATTGCAGTATCACTATGAAGAATAGGAAGATGTATTTTCAGAGGAAAAAATGCTAAGGAGTTAAGAGAACTGAACATCTGAGGAATATTTTTCAAGAAAAGATGGATACTATCAGAAGGAAGAAGCTGCAGAGTTTAGTTTCATGGAGAAAAGCCACCTATATTGGCATGTAATGTGAAACTTGTTTGTGAGCTGCATTGTGGGTTGGTTTGCATCCTGTGCAACTTACTGAAGTCACTAGGATTTCATGGGATGTAAATGAGACCAAATACCATCTCCTGGTGTTACTGAGACAAATTAGTTGGGTTAGAGATTTGAAGCTTTTATTGTACTTGATGAGAACAGCAATAGGAAATAGGGGGCTGATAGCCTCAGGTGAGGATAGGGATTATTTGAAGGTGCAAAGGGATGTTGAGTTAGAAGAACAGAAATACCACAGTACAAAAAGCTCAATTTTGAGAGCTGGGTAAAGGCAAATGAGACATTCCTAAAGTCAAGAGTCATTAGAGTACTAGCCAGAAACATAAGAGGAGGTTGCAATTTGGTGATGGTTATTTCAAGTAATAAAGTGTCTACTGATAAACTAGAGAAGACTTCAGCTTTTTTTTATAGGTGTATGCTGAAGGCAGGTAGAAGGGTTAACACCTCTAGGTCAAATCATCACCTGCTGTAGATTTAATTGAGATCAGCAGAATGTCACTGCTTCCAAGTAAGTTGTACAGATTTATGCCGGTGCAGGTTTGGGACTCAGCCTTTTCTCTATATATTTTCTCAAATAAATAGTACATACTTAGACAGTGGACTTAGAGGATGGTCAGAAAAACACACCAGAATACTAATGCCTTTGTAAGAATGGATTGTATTTTGCCTCTCAGAGAAATTTTTGGGGAAAATGCAGCAAACTTAAAGTAAAATACTTACTATATTAATAAAAACCAACCACTGCCCCAAAACCTGGACCTGGATATCTACTAAAAATCAAAGATGTTACAGAGCTAGATCTGAAACACTGAAAAATATTATGTAAACAGAAGTGTAAATCTAAGGCCAGTATAGGATGACATTTAGTCAATAGCAGGTGAAAAATCCAAATGAAAGTGCTGTGAATATCACAGTGAGGCAAAATAATAATATACATTTATCTGTTACTTAACATTTCCAGATTGTATTAAAATGCATTAAATTGCATTAAATAATGCAGAAAGTTGCACTGCTCTTAGATGCATGGAAAGAAATAAAGGATATGCCATATTTCTAGAGACTCTGTAGCTATGAGCAAGCTGTTACTAGGCTGGAGGGCTGCATTAGGAAACACTGTGACTAAGGAACGATGGGTAAGTTAAAATAAGTAAGCAGGAATGAGTGCTTTCTTTCTGGATTTAATAAAAAATAACATATACTTAGAGGTTAGATTTAACAGCCCTTGGAAAAGAAAGTAATTGGTCTTTGAGTCTAAAACTGAGTTAACAAAGTGTTTAAGAGAATAAATTGGCAAACACTGGATTATGTCTTTCTGAAGGAAGAATTAACTGTGCTGTTAAAAACTGTTTTAAAGACGTTTAAGGAAATACACTGGTAAAGAGCAACTGTCATTCTAGGCTACCCAGTGTGTGTTTGGATACCAGTCCTTTCCCACCAGGCCCCGTGCCAGCCCCAGCACCCTCCTGCTCTGGGGGAGTGTGGGAGAGCTTTGCGCCCCGTGCATGCAGCGACGGCTTGAAGCTAAGGCTTCTCCTCAGCATTTATGGCAAAGCAGCTGGAGGCCATAGGTCAAAAAGGCCACCTTCTGCAGACCACATTGTGCCTCATGTACTCACACACTGACTTGATTGTGGGGAAAAAAAGAGAAAAATCTGAACAAAATGATGATGATCTGTCCAAGTAATCAGAGATGTGGCTAATCTCCCCAGGGCTAATTCTTTATGTAAAGTTAAATGTATGCCTAGAGGGTTTCTTGGGTACAGTCAGAAAGTTCATTCACTCTTAAACTTGAGAAATAAATCAGGGTAAAATCATAGTTATTGACAGCTCTTAGGTCTGACTTACATTCTGACAGTGACAATTGACTTCACTACAGGAGCAAGGGACTAAGGCATGACCCATGTTCTCGCAATAGGGGCTGTGTTCAGAGTGCTGCTGGGTTTTGTGGTGACTTTGTACATTTGTAGCCTTAGACAGATTTATTTTGGAGTTGCCATATGTGAGGGATTTTCATAATTGCCATCTGTGGAATGAAAGGCAATTCAGTCAAAAATGTGCACAGTTGCAAATATTAGAAAATATGGTTATTATAAAAAGTAATAAGAACTTTATGCAAATGTTCCATCTACAATGTAAGGGCCAGATTCTAATATCACGCATGATGTACAGTAACAGATTTTTCTTAGGTATGCTGAGATGCCCATGCTGCGCCTGAGATTAGAATCTGTCCCAAAAATGGTTTATTGCGATATGAAAGAGCCAATGATGAGGAAAATCAATTTTAACTGAGCTTTTTCCCCCCTCACCCTTACTATGTGAGATTTGGCTTTCAGTATGGTTCTTGAGCTTTGTAATTTATTAAGAAAATTGACAATAAAAATGACAAAACTTAAAAAATAGTTTTCCTCCTCAAGAAATTTATATCATCAAATTAGGACAAAGAAGTGATCTCTCTGTGGCCAGTTGCTCTGAGCAACTGGCAAATTTGACTACATGAAGCATTACCTGAAGCAAACAACAATGACTCCACCACCAGGGGGATTCCCCTGAGGTGATGTTATCAGGTATTGGTAGCAGTGTAGTTCTGGCACTGTGCAGATTGCATGCAGGTTAATTTACTCTGCAAATCCTATAATCAACAGCAGTATCTTCATTTATTTAAATCCCAGACTTTATTTCCCCCTATACCCAGATACTGTCTTTTGTTCTTGACTCTTTGGGGAGGAGGTAAATGAGATTTGGACATGAGCCATAATTATTCTGGGAAAATCACCCTGTAGCATTGATTTATATGCAAAATCTTGCCATGCAGTAGCTTGACAGCTACATAAGACTAGGAAGGTAAAGGCTACAGAGCTTCTCTCCTTCTTAAATGGTATGTTTATGGCCCTTGTCTTTTGTCTTTAATTCATAGTGACCCAGGTTTAGCAAGAGAAGTTGCTACAGCTATCCTGATCTTCAAGAGCAACTCAGCACCAGTCAGGTAAGAAATTCCCCTTGGATAGGGGAGATTTGATTTTCTGATGTCTAGGGAGGATAGGGGGTGCAGAGAACCCAGCTCCTGTGCACCACCCAGGGGCAGAGCTGAAGAAGCCCTAGCAACACTCTGCATTTAGAAAGCCCCTTGTAATTTTAGACTTCTTCAGTATTTATTAGCAGCTGCAGCAGGGCTTCTGTGATTTTTGGATTGAGAAGTTTCTTGGAATGCTATTTAGAGTGCAGAGGGGTGGCTGGTGTTTTGAAGTGCAGAGTGTTCCTAATGACTTCTGTGTAAATTCCAATATCAATTGGTTCTGAAAATCAGGCCTCTTGTCTGAATGACCAGGTATGAAGGAAAGGACCAAACCCTTCAAAGTGAAGTGTTTTGTTGGATCATTATCATATACCTATTTTGCTATATCTGAGCTGAACAGTTTTTCAGTTAACACAGAAGATTCTTACTTTATTGCAAACAAAGGGCTACCAAGGCAGACAAATTCTAACAGATTTGGTGTTTTTAGTAAACACAAATTTTCACTGCAAATATTTTTCAAATCTACAGCTTCTCAGTTGTTTCTGAGGAATACCCTTGTGTTAGTGATTCTTCTGAGATCAACCAAGAGAAGCTATAAATCTTTATAATTCACAAGTGAAGCAAAAAAAAAGTCAATGGCAAAATGTCTTCTGGAAAATGTGAAAAATGTCACTGTTCAGGGACAGAAAACTTCTGCAGGAATATTCATTGAGACTGACTGGATAGTCAATAAACATCTGAAAATCTACATAGTTTAAAGATGTTATCTTTAATAAAGATTTTGCTTTTCAAATATTGTTTTAACTAACCATCTATCTTGAAATATTCTGAAAATGGAAGGATTTCCTCCATCATGTATAAACTATATAAATGCTAGCCAGATGTTTTGAGAGAGTTACTTTTTTAGGCATGCATATTAAGGTATTCCTTTTGACAAAAAGGTTTGAGTATAAACATTATATATCTGCTTGTCTTTATATAATCATATAAATTCCAAAATATCTTTTTCTTTTAAAACTGCTGTAGTTTGTATCAGAAATACCATTGCATGTATCTGCAGTTGCAGATTTTTAAGCTGCAGTGTCAACAAACAAAGTCATACAGGGCACTGCATCAAATGAAACTTGAATGCTGTGCATCACCAAAACATATGCTTCACATCTTACTGCTTCCTTCAGTTGCATTCCAGTTTCACACAGGGACAGTAAGACCCCAAAAAAGTCTTGGGTGTGCAGGTAATTAGTATGCTGTCTTGTAACAAATACTGAGGACTCTCAGGGATCAGTCTATAGTGATACTTTGTTTTCATTCTTTTGCAGTTTCAAATGATCTGAAAGGTTATTGGTGTCAAGTCTCTAGTTCAAAATCTTTTATTAATTTACATGGTTTTAGTAAGGCTTTGAAAATGTATGTTGTTTCTGATGCATCAAAAGATTGGAATGAAAGATCTTGTTTGATATGAACAATAATTGGACTTTGATGGTAGACATGAGGATCACTGTCTTTATTTTTTCTGACTTCTCTGACCCTTATGTCCTCTGCAGTCACACAAATCTCCATGTGTACAGAATAAGTAAATTCCTTTATTGTCATAAAAGAAAATAACAGGGGATTGGAAAATACTGTCATTAATTATGGTCCCCTGCTTCATCGAGACATCATGCAGTCACTTTCATGGAACTTACTCTACTCAACTGTAAGTGAAAGTAAAATTCTTGTTCCACCATCTCACCTGAAAACATGCCCTAGGAATGTGATGGTGGAATAGCTAAAACGTTTTCTTATATAGCCTTCACAAATTTTCTTATATAGCCTTAATGTATGTTTGATCAGTTCACACAGATTTGTTCTTGGAATTATGTGTTCTCTGGTCCTGAAACAGCAGTGCTTCTCCCTCCCTCATACTTATCGTGTATTTATTTTTAGCAATATTTTCTCCTCTTAACTTTCTAAGTCTTGTAAAACTGGTAGTGTGCTAGATTCCTCTGCCATCACTGGCTTTCTCTTCTCCAGCTGTCTTCCACTGCATATTAATGCTTAAATTTACTTGCCTTGAATATGAGGACCAGAACTCTGCATATTCTTGCAGAATGTAGTTGGCAATCTCCATTTTGGGGCCTCCCAACTGCTAGTTTTAATTTCCTCCCTCCCCCTTCCCCCCCCCTTTTTTAATTAACCATTGAGTCAATCTAAAATTGACTTGACTTTATTTATATTCTATTAATGTATTATTTTGCTACGTATATTTTGGTCAAAAATTAGGGCAAACTTTTGAAGAAAAACTGATCTTCTGCATTCAGTCAAAATTCTTACAGAAAACTGAGTATTCAACATAAACTGAGCATAGAACACATTTTGATTTGGAGGTTTGCATTACATCAAGCAGTGTAATTAATAAATATAATTTCACATCAATATTCATTTCTCTTACATAGCAGATGTTGCAAGTGTTTTCTAAAAGTCAAGGCAATACATAGAAGAAAGACACAAAATTTTCCAAAGTTTCTGCAACTTTGAAAGGCAACTGTGTGGGGTTTTTCCCATTTTCTGATCTTTTCTACTTTTTTGTGTGTGTTTCATTGGTGTTGATGTGCAGAGAGCATAGCCTAGCTTTGTATAGAGCTTGGTAGTCAGTACCTGCAATTGCTGTCTAAATTAGGTGATTGAGGTTTTCACGTTAGACTGAAGGGGAGAGGACGCTGAGTCATAGAGATCTGCTGATTGCTGTTGAGAGCTTCAGTGCTCAGGTGGTCTGTTGTCCATTTCTGTCTTGGTCTGAAAAGTCTACCTGATGAAGTACTAGCCACCACATGTGGAAAATTGACTTGAATGAGAGGCAAATGAAATCTTTCTGGTTTCCTTTATTTCTCTAATAGATGTGTTAACTCATGCAAGTGTTATTCTTCTGCCTGAGTTACTTCTTTAAAATGTCACAAGGGCCTGTGGAAGTGACTGTAGTTTGGAGCTGCAGAAGCTGTTCTGGGGCCCTGTGCCAATGTGCACCAATTTCTGCTTTTGTATTGGAGCCACTTCAGAGAAACTTAAATGAAAATAAATCATGAGCTTTCTCTGCCTTGAGAACAAAGTAAGTTTTCTTTCAATGCTGGCTTTGTGTTAAACACTGCATACCAGATTTATGGTATAAAATCCAGGGGAAACTGGGAGGAAAAAGGTTGGTGTTAGATGGTACTTTTCTTAAGTTTACCTGGGATAGAAGACACTTATATGGGAAAATATTTGCACTGGATTTTTATGTCTGACAGTGAAGCAAGCACCCACGCCTTTTCTCTCCTGACGTTCTGGTTGTTGCAAAGTTAGCTGTATATGTAATTTAGTCAGTGGGCTGCAGCTGGGGTTCTGTCTCTTTCTGACTCATTCCAAAACAGGCAATGACTTGTGCTGAGGCAGAATTTAATCTTTGACTTCACCTCACTAATCTCACTGTTCTACTCTGTCATCCAATTTCAAGCTAGGACCACAGCCTAGGAGGAAAGAACACTCCTTACTCCTATCATTGTCTCTTTAGCCTGGACTTTCCATGCCTAGAGAGCTTCAGACAGAGCTTCCTATGACAACGTGGAAAAATGTGATTGTTACTTGAGCAGCCTAAAGGTAAGGTCTTCCAGGCATTACTAAAGATAGAAACTGCTTTTCTGTGGAGGTAATGTTGCTACACGATTCTCCTGTCAATTTGCAAATGCTTTGCCTTTGGCATTTCTCTGATTTCCCATGCCATTCAACCCTGGTATGTTGTAAAAAATAACAGATACCTAGTTTTGCCTATGCAATCTGGAACCATGCTTCCTCTTAGGGTTGACTTGAGCTGAAAACAATCGAGCTCCCTCTAGCAATAGACTCCTAGAAACAGCAATTAAGTAATCCTCCTGATGATGTCTTTGCCATTGTGAAAATTTTTGAAGCCAGAGTGACAACTTCTGTAGTTGGTGGGGAAATGAGGACTGGAGCATTCACTATTTCACTCACCCCATCTGGTCATCAGCAGCAGGATCTTTTCCAGGGCTAAGTTTCTCCTCTTCTCCTTCTGCCCCTGTCTTTGGCCTTGGTTTTCCATGCACCAGTGGGAAGCATCCAGCTGGCTCTGCCTCCTCTCTCTGTACCTGGGCCCCCTCAGCAGCAGCCCGAAGTGCTCAGACAGTCTCAGCCTCTCAGGCTGTGTGTGTGGTGCTGAATCAGGGAGTCTCCTGATGTGAGGAAACATTCCCCATCAGGTCACGTAGCTTGATGCTGAAGCGTGTTCGTGGCGGTTGGAATCTGTAGGGAGTTCAGATGACAAATTTCTGTAACAAAAAAAGCTTGCAGCTTGGTTAAAAGCATCTCCCAGATTTGAGTAGCCAAAGTATCTGGCCTTCCGTGTTTCTTTTCTTCTAGATTACAGTGATATTTGAGTGTCATATCATTACAGAAATTAGATTATTTTTAACAAGAAAAAAGTTTTTCCTCTTAATTTTATACTTGAAACTGACTAAAACTTTTAAAAATTTTTCCATTACATTCAAGCATGGGATGTACTTGTAATAAATAGCTAGATACAAGACTTTATAATAGGAATCATTAGACCAGCCTTACTTTATCTAGGGAAAGAAGAAGGAAAAAAATACATCACAAAGTGAATCCTGAGGACACTACGCCATTAGTCAGGGAAAGATCCTATTGAAATGAAACTCTTCTGGATTGGCCCAACACCAAAGTGCATACTCATATCTGGAGAAAAAGTATTTCAGGCTAACACAAATTTATTGAAAACATCTGCTCCTCTAATTAGCATAGTGGGTACTTATCATCTTTACTTGTTCAAAATGCCAGACTGTTTCATTACAACAGGAGGTATTGTGATGTAGAAAAGTTCAGCCAGAACTAAAAAGCAGCTATTGCTTTTGGTTTTTTAAAACAAAATATTAAATATAAATACATTCTTTTGTTTATTGTAACAATAAAAATTAGTAGCACTAATAGCTCATATGTGTCATGAATAACCTCTGCCAAAACATGAAATATCAATCTACAACAAGATTTTTATCTAATAATAAAATTTCAAACTCTTTCCTCATTGCAAAATCCAAAAAGCATCCATTAACCCCCCCGTTCCCCTTTGAATGGGGTATTTTGAAAATGTTTTTTTCATTCTGACAATGTTTTTTACAGTGCCTGCATGATACAAATTCCAGAGCCCAGTCTTTAATCAGCAGAATCTGTTTACCATGGAATAATGCCATGGTGATCTCTGATTGCAGATAGACACATTCTCTTAGAGAATAATCATTATTAACATAACGGGTTGAAGTAACAGTCATGTCAGCCACGGCGAGAGTATTGCTGGCTCAGTCCCTCTTACTTTTCATGTCTATTCTAGTGAGAAAATTTTTATTTAATATCTCCTCGTTATCAGTTCTTTCAGCACGATGTGATTTTTTTTCTTGACTTTCTTCAGTAATTTTGTTTGTTGTGAATTATGTTATTCTAAATTATTCTGTCACTCAGGGAAAGGCTAAAAAGACCTGTCAGTGAAAGAGAGGTGGACTGTGGTTCTCAGGTGTTATACTGGTATTCCATATGCAAAATCCTCTTTGCTAGGGCTATGGTTGACACCATACAGCTCTGAATTTTCTGGAACTGCTGTTGTGGTAGGTAATAAGGGTAGATAAAAGGCTCTTCTGGGGTGAGGGAATTTCCAAATTGTTACTGCTTTTGAAAGTGGAACTTGGGGTATGGTGGAGCCAGAGGGTTGCTTTATTCTTTGATGTTAGTATCAATTTTACAAGAAGTCTCATCCAAGCATAAGAAAGTGTCTCATGATCAATATATTACTTTAGTTCTTGGACAGTGTAGCTGATAGTGGAAACGCAGTGCTAGGACTCCCTCTCTAAACCGTGCTCTCTGTGACTTGCAGATAAATCCCAGGGCATGGGAAAGCAGAAAAGTGAAGAAAGTGTCAGACTATTTATTTTAATTTTTTCCTCTCTGCAATTCATGTGAGCTAGTGGAAGGAGTGACTGCCCCAGCATCCCCTTCCAACTGCAGACTTCTTACTCCCAGAGGTCTCTCTGGAATGTGAGGGAGCAATGCAGCAGGACTTTCTAAAAGCCACTAATTAGAACTCTAAATAACGGATAAGGATGTGTGAGGGATCTTCTCACATGGGATTAAAATACAGTATTTCAGCTATAGTTTCTGTCAGTGTAGCCTCCTTGAGTTTTGCCTAGAAGTAGAACAAATGTTCTCTGTAGAATTAACAGTAAAGCATTTTATGTGCAGGTGCATGGAAACTTTAAGGGAATTGGCTGACCAGATTCACCTCTGCCTGCTGTAGCAACTTCTGCTGTTGGAGGAAATGAAAGTTCAGGGATCATATGGTAGAGCTATGTGGTGGAGAGGGGATTTGAAAGCAGGGAAGTTTGCCCTTCTGGGAGAATAAGATTTGTAACAGGAGGAGGGCCTGAGTGGAAGTTCAGGGAGATAATTCTAGGTAGTTTGCCAACATTTGAGGGAGGTAGCTTGTTTCTTCAGCAGCTCCCAGTCCTTTGAACAAAGTTTTAAGGGAATGAGGGCACTGATTTCAGCCCAAAAGAACTGATAGCAGGAGTAAGCATTCTATGAGATATGGGCAATACCTTGAAGAGGTGCAGCTCCAGCAAGATGCAGTACATGGATTTGAATATAATTCTGGAAGGAGATGACTGCGATTCTTCAGTTAGGAAACAATAACATGCTGGGGGGGGTGGGGGAAAATAAAATAAATGAGACTGTATGCTGCATAAGTCTTGGCTAATGTGCTTCCACTGTAGGAAGAGAAAATTGAATTGGTCGTTAACTTAATCCATTACTAAAATATGTCATTCATATTTTCATGCATTGCTTTCTTCTTCCCAACATCCCCCATGATGCCAATATTGGCAAGTTCAAAAAGATGATGAAATATTCACACAATATCTGTATATTCCTAATACTTCAAAATAGTCACCTGACTGATAAGCTGGTGAATTCAGTCAAGATGATCAGAGTTTAATGCATGCCTCATTTGTGTGATGTTTGGGACAGTATGGCTAGAAGTTGCCTTGGGAATCAGTAATGGTACCACCCTTTGAATACCAGCAAACCAAAGGATTTTCACTGAACGTGCTTGTGATGCTCAAAGCAAGACCGCAGCCTACCTGGGTTGGAGGAACACAACTCCAAAAAGATCAGTAGAGTGGCAAAAAACATTTCTTTCTGCTGCTGTGGCAAAGGTTGTGTTAACTGTCCTGTATGCTACTGATTTGCCGTGGAGTAGGGCTTGTTGCAGCACCAGGTAGAGCTTGGCAGTGCTCCTGCAATTCAGCCAGTGGTGCTCCAAGTGAGAGACTGTAACCAACACAGAGCAGCAATCAGCTAGGCAATCAAGCCCCAAATGCCTCATTTTCACCAGTGAAAACTAATCCTAATAATGACTATTCTAGAAATGCTGCATTCTTAAATCCATTTATTCTCAGTGGGAAAAACCCCTGGTTTTTGTAATCATTCCTAGTGATGGTTCAGATACTTGGTAAATGCAGCAGTGGGTTGAGCTTAATTTGTTTCAGTTCACAACTGCAGACCTTACAGATTCAGAGGGTAACTTTCTTCCTATTTTGAGACCTTTGATTATAACACGGCATCTTTCCTTACTGCTGTCTAAAGGGTTGGATCAGTGCTTTGCTGGCCACGTAACAGCATAATATTTACAAGCAGTTTTACATTTTACATACATTGTACAGTATGTGCCATCACATAGTTATTTTTTTGGTTTTGGTTTTGTTTTATGGAGGCATGGTGCTGCCAGTGTATTTGCAAATACCAGAGAATTGACAGGCTAAATATTGCAGTGGTAAGAGCTCCTCAGTCTTACAGTTTAAACAGTTACTTATAACTTAAATTAAGAACCAAAGATAAATTTTCCACTGTCTAATACTGCTGAAATTGGTGTGCTTGACTCTGAACTGAAGCCCTGCTGCTTCAGCAACTGAACAAAGGTATTTCTTAAACTAAAAATACTGTGTTGAACATCAGGAAGTCAAGTTATATCAACTTAATATTAAATTAATGTTCTTTCATAAACATCATTATCTCCTACCACAGCTGTTCATGAAGTCTGCACCCAGTCCATAGCTTGTGGCATATTTGAACAGATATTTTATCAGAAAAACCACCATGTCTAACCTTGTAGTCATCAATTCAGAATTTCTTACATTTAACTGTTAATAAATGTATACCTTCCTATATATAAGTATTCTAGCAGTGTCATGTGCATGCTCTAACAATTATCTGCACTTCATGTTCCTTTGTGACCTTTATGCACATAAGGAGAGATGAAAATGCACTTGGGACTTGTACATGTCATGATCAAGTTTAATCTTTCATGACTGAAAGAAGCTGAGCATGTAAGAAAGAAAATAGTGCAATAATGGCTTCTTATTCTGGAAAAGGCTGTGCTGAAAATATCTTTGTCTACTCCTCTATAGGGGACTACCTTCACCTATGTCATTGGAGATACTGAGGTTCTTCCATCACAGAAAGATGACCACAGTTGTAGAATTAGTAGCAATCCTCCTTGGGTTCCTGTATGCCTCTGATTTTTTCAGCTTATATGTACATTGTTTTTTAAAGTTAAAATGTTGTCCTTTTGGTAGATTATTGGATGCAGCTCCCTATTAATGGAATTACTCTTGGCTGAGAACTAGAGAGATGATGACTGGTGATGATCTGCTAAATTTTCTAAAAAACCCCAGACACATGACTTTGAGCTGCATAGTTGGTTCCATACTGAAAACAGTATCTTTGAAAGCTTACATGAAGCTTAGATATATTCAGGTATGATGTGTGAATATAAGATAGCCATTTTTTCTTTGGATGCCAAATCCAACAGGTTTTGAAAATTGTACTATTCTTTGCCTGAAGACTGATTACTCTGAAAAGTAAGCTTAGAAGCTATTTCAAATTCTTGCTCACTGACTGTGAATCATGGTATTTTCTACCAATAGTGTCATGTTTTCATCTCTCCAAGAGCACTAGGAAAAAAGAAAGGCAGCATTCATTTGGAGAAATTGTTCCCCCACCCTTTTGTGAATTAACTTCACTAGTTCGAAATGAGTTAAGAGTTTTATTAGTGTCTGAAGTTCCTCACTATTCAAAAGGTTTATTTCTGTTTGCTTTTGGCTTCATTTATAATAGAAGAATAGTGGAATGGAAAGTTCATTTTTAGGGACTATAGTTCCTTGTTCTCCCTGACATGTCGTAATTGTGTAAGGGTTGAGATAGATTTTCTTCCTTCTGTTCTTTTAATGGGATCAGCACAATGTAACTGATAACGAAATGGCTTTGACTGTGGCTCTGGAATTAGAAGGGCCATTCTTATGAGAAGAAATGGTCATTTTTTCAAGGGATGAGTCAGTACCAACTGTAATGATGTGTTTTTCTACATAGACAAATGAACTGTGAAGTAAAGGTTCATTAAGCAAAGAATATCAAGTATGCAAAAAACTGTAGAAGTTATCAAATACAATGTAGATGAGCAGGAAGCAGAACAAGCTTAGAAAAGTGATGGCATCATAGAGCTGACAGCTTTTCAGAAACAAATATTTGTCAGAGCTTTAGAGATTTTTTTTTTTGCATTTCTTAAGTCTCTAAATATTAATAACTTCTTATCTATTATAATTGCTCAGTTGCAAGGTTGGCAAGCTTTAAGTGTAACATCAGCCTGGTTCCCAGAGCGAGGCAGGTACCTTTATGTTGTTGAGACTTGGACATTTCAATGGGACCTGTGAGAAAGGGTAATAACAAGTGGGAATAAGGATGGTGGAATTTGGCCCCAAATGAATGTCTGTTGTAGCCTCAAGGGTCTGTTCATATTGCCAGCATAAGCTATTGCTTCTAAGTGCCTGTTCTGTGTATTGATTTCACAAAGGTTTACTTTAAATAAATCTCCTCCGAGAGCCATTGTAAGTCACTGCTTTAAATTTTAATAATTGTCTAGGCAGCTGGTTTTCTGAATTATATTCAGTGTCACAAGTATTTTCTTTTCTTCTTAATTCCAAAAATCCACTTTTAAATACAGGGTGTCTCAGGTTCACTTGATCTGAGAAATAAGAAATCTGAGAGGATATAAGATAATTTAGCTGATGTCCCAGTGAGAGGGTGTCAGAGACTAAAATAAGAGAATGAAATATTTCAAGTTATGTGTGGACTGATACATTGACTTCAGACCATGAGCCACAATTTTTTCTTAATGTAATTTTGAACTCATTTTATTTCTTCACTTCTCAAGTGACAGGCAAAAAAAAAAGGAATGCTGTCATGTTTTTACTATATGTACTTGAATATTAAAAAAGTGGAAAGGTTGGGGTTTACCTCTTTTTTCTGTAATAAATCTTTTAAATTCTCCGCTAGTTACTACAAACAAAAGCCTTGTAGTAAGGGTTCAAAGGTTAGCCAAAGGCTTTTTTAGAAGGTGGGGAGGGTTTTGGGTCTAACATAAACAAAAACACAGTTACATTGACAAACCTACTTTTTTACTGATATAGCATAGAGATGTTTTTCCTTCTCTTTGCTTTTTCAAAATAGAGCTAGTCTCAGCTAATAGGAACTGTCAAATACAAAATTTAACATAAGAGAAACGTTTCTTCCAGGGATAAAAATGAGGATTATGATTTGTAGCTTTTAGCATACTATAATGGTATCTTGAAACAATCTGTATTTGGACAGTTATGAGAGAGAACATCGCAAGCATTCTGGAATTACACTCTATGACAGGCTAGTGAACACAAATGGTCATTGCAGGTAAAATCACAATCTGAACAGAGTGAATGAGTTTTAGTATATTTGATACATTTTATATTTGAAAGCTCTATGCACACTGTTGCATGCAAAATTTTGTTATGGGCAAATAAGAAACTTACTTCATATACCTAGCAAAGAATTTATTGTTAATCTAATGAAAAAAAATATTACTAATTCAGATCTACTTATAGAAAAAGAATAGGAAAATAAAAGAATGCACATTCAGGAAAGTGTCCTAATAATGAAACAGTTGCAACTGTTGCATACTCTTTAGTACCCACCCTCTTCTCTCCAGTGCATTATGCTTGCCCTTCCACCTGCTCCTGTGAATCCCAAGACTGGGTACTCACCTTCCTCAAGAAGGGGAGGGGTGTTACATGAGCTGTCTGCAGCCCATGGTTCTTATTAAGAGGAGATTTTTGACTTTGGGAGTTTCTTCTACCTGGCTCCTGGGTCCACTAAGTTAACTAAGGGGGGTCGTGCTTTTTCCTTCTTTGTGGGTTCCCAATTTCACTTTATGCACAATTCTTTATATATGTATAGGTACGTTCATGTTATTATCCATAAGCCAGTTCTGTGGTCACATTCCTTTCCTGACAGTAATTAACTATTGGTGATTATATCCCTGAGGCCTCCAGCATCATCCTCTGCCTTTATTTGAAGGCCTCTGTCATTATCTTATAACTGTCAATAATTTTGACAGCAGTTTTGGATATCTTATGAGTGACTTGGGGGTACTTAATCCTAGCTTGATGTTAAATTTCAGACATGGCCATAGCATTTAGCATATGGTTCTTTTCCTTACAGTTTGGTGCTGATCCTGTCTTGTACACACTATTTCATTTTTAACTGTCTTTTCTCTACTGAAATGAAGTAAGCAATCCTCCCACCTCTAAAACCAGCCAAAACAATAAATCTAAAACTAATATTGCAACACTTGAATCAAATAGTGCAGAACAGCTGCAAAACTCCCTTGTAATTGGTCCTGGGAATTCTATCCTGGAGATTATCAACTTCATAGATACAACATGCATGCAGGTTCTTGGCAGGTCTGGTTTTCTGGATATCAAATTAATGGTCTGAGATCTTTCATAATACTTACTTCAGTAACTACCTCTTATCTGTAATTTTCATTCCCAATAATTTACTGAACAAATGTTCGTATTCAAAACTTTGGTTACAGTAAAAGCAAAATATTGAGCACTTCAGCTGAATTCCATGTTTACGCAAATTAGCTCAAGAGAAACTTGTAGTTGTCATTAATCAAAGTTGTCTACAACACAATGAGATTATTTTTTTAATGGAATATTTTCTTAATTCAAGATAGCAAATAAATTCTTAATGTTTATTTCTTCTAAGCTAATATGTTGGATTGTGCTGGACAATTTTTAACTGGTGTCTTTCTTACACCAGGGGGAAAATGTTACATAGGAAATATTTCTCAGAAAATATTTTAAACTGTCATGTGTAAAAGGTGGTGTCATATATAAAATGCCTCATGTTTTTATAAAATATCTTCTTGCAAAAGCAAAAATTTAGAAACAAAATGGAGTGTAAAAACCCCTTCTCAACATTGGGGGTTGGATTTAGAAAACACTTGTGTGCTTGTCATGTGACAGAGTATTACAGAGCTGTAGTGTCTGCAGTCTCAGGATTCTCTGAACTGCTGAGAGAGAGAATCGTACTCAATTTCAATCCAGCTTTAAAAAAAGCTTACTTCAATAAGCTTCTGAATTATGTCAGTAGGTGGTGAAAGTTTAAAGGAGATATACTGGAATGGTATAATATGGTCTAACCTCAAATCTGTCCCTGTAATTTTTATTTCTTGTATCTGTATGGAGGGGAGAGAATTTTTAGATGAACAGATCTGTCCCTCGTGGGTACATGGTTTTATTTTAAATGTGTTCTGAGATTTTTTGCATAAAAATACTCCTTATGAGAAGTAATAGACAATTATAATAGGGATTTTACTAGAAGATAAGAGTACAACAGGTACAGCAACACCTAGAAAATTGATGATTTGTATATAAATAAGAACATTTATCCCTCTTCTCAGTAATGCTTTCTGTTAAGAAATAAATAAAATACCAGAATTCCCCTTTCCAAGCCCCAGTTGACTTTGTATTTCTTTTGGTTGGGTCTCTCTAACTATACAGTTTATGTAGTGACAGAAAAACCACTGGAATAGTTGGTTGTTGTACCATTTGGTGATACTGTTCGTCCTTTTCATGAAAGGGCATTTTTAAATCCCTACATGTTCTTATTCCTCAAATCTGTGTTTCTGGCCAGCTGAACAACAATATCTCCTTTCAGCAAACCGTGCCTCCCTCTTTAACTTTGCCTTTGAAAAAAATAGTCAATTTAAGTTTGTACTAAATGTGAGTTTTAAATTGGATTGTACAGCACTCTCCTAATGTGAAGGCTATGACTGTATAGCAGTCTTTATAAAGCATAATTCCATAACTCATCACGTGTTCTCATTTCTCTGTGTTCTAGGTATATGTATTCTATAAATCATTTACCTTTTATATTTTCTATATGTATCAAAATAAATGGAAACCTAAAATTGAAGTACAAAAGTAATTTATTTCTGAAAAATCCAATGGTATTTATTAAGTTAGGTACTTGGCACTTCCCCTTTCTTTCCAGAACTCACAGTTTTACACTGCTTTCCTCCTTGGTCTATTCTTTCAACTTAATATTTATGTGTTATTATTAAAGACAACAGTCTTATGCTTTCCATCTATGCTCAGAATCTGGAGGAAAACTTAAGGACTATTATAGGTAATATACCTACTGCTTAATTGCAGTAGCTTAAGTTTCACATATTAAGAAATTGTTCAGATTTTCTTCATACAATGAAAGTTACCATAAATAGTTTACCTCCCACACAGGTTGGTTGGAGAGGTTGGGTTGTGTGTTTTCATTATTTAGTATCAGATGGAAAGTTACTTCATTTTATTTCCACCATTTCCAGGCTGGGTGGTGGAACTGGAGACATTACTGCCTCCAGTAATTTTTCTGTTTAGAAGTCCACTGTAGGAAGGGGCCACGCTACAACTGTAACTGTGCGTTGTGCTCTGCTTTACTAAGTTAAACTCTGCTGGGTGGCAGCTAGCCCTTTTTCTATGCTCTGTCTTTTCTATGCTTCCTCCAATCCAACTGAGAACAACAGTCTTCTGCAAGTGGTTAGTCATGATCTGACAGACCTGATCAAACAGCTGGATCTTCTCATGAGTCCCAATCATTTTTCACAGGGTTACATTTTATAATTATCTCATTCTTAACGTGGTCATGCCAGTTTACCACAAGCAGCTAGTGTCTAAGAGTAGCAGATTTTTGCCAAAGGCTGCCTTTTGAGATCAGGGTTGATGTTACATATATCATGATCAAACCCATGGCAAACATGTATCTTGAAAAACCTGAGCATTTTGTGTCCTGTAGAGTTCATATCATTTCAGATCATTCTAACTCATTTGCATACCAGCTGTATTTGTCATGGTCTATTTGGGAGCATTTTGCTTTGCTGCTGCACAAGTTGCAAGCTCTTATTCTTTATGTTTGGGAGATCAGTGTGTCAGTGAACATCAGGGGCCCCCATACAGCATGCACTTGCTGCAGGACTGTTGGGCCCTGCAACTTTGTACTCCACACTCTCAAGATTGATGAGGAGGATGTTGAGCGACGTTGACTCTTCCTCACTGCTGGTAGCTGCTCTTCTGCAGTACTCATTAGCTCACTGTTGACTGGGATTTCACCTCTTCGTAATTGCTTTTCAGCAGGGTTAGTCATCTGAAAGCCCACAGAGCATCCTAGCCCAGTGCTTTTCTGCAGTCAGGCTCATCCTTCGGTCCCAGCAGCCGAAGTCATCAGAAAACCTTTTAGCTAACCCTGGAGTTGTCTGGTTAGCCTCAGGTGCAAGATTTATTACAGTGTCTGTCTCTTCAGAAAGCAGAATAGAAATTTTCTCTTTCTGCATTTTGAATCTTTCAAAGTAAAACTAAATTTTGGCTCAGGCAAGGTATTTCTGAAGTTCTCATAATACCTTTTAGGATAGATATTATCATTAGAATCAAATTCCTCACTGGTGGTGTTTGTAGATATCACTGTGTAGCATATGCATACATCACTGTTCAGGTCTCTGCTTGCTGTATTAGGCAGTACTGATATGCCATCAACTTCCAGACTTGCTTTCTTCACCACCTGATCAAAAGCAGTCTGCCTTTTCCACTGAGACTTCACCTTTGTTGTTGCCCTGCCTAAGACAGGTTGTAGTTTCCTGGGTTTACATCACTACTTTGGCTTCTGGTCCACCATCCAGCCATATTTACTCCCTACTCCACAAGATTCTCTCCCTTTTCTGAAAGTATCAAGATTTGTTTTTCTTTAGTACAGCACCTTAGGTAGTCCTTCCTGGTGATTTCCCTTTTTAGTCTGAATGTGATTCTCAGTTCAGAGACTCCCAGGAATTTTCTGGTGCTGCAGGAGTCTTCTGTCAGCTACTTCATAGCTGCTGGTCCATCTCCATGTGACTGGCTTAAAATGTCCTCTTTCTTTTGGCCTTTTGCTTGGCACTAATCAGCAGAATAAGTCTTCTGCCATCTGTGCTTCCCAGCTGCCCTCTTGCTCCCCAGTACCTAGTACAAAATAAAAAACCCATTTTCAAAGCTCATGTAAACTTCTGTTTCCAGAGATCATACCAACCTTTCTCATCGCATTTCCTTTTTACGTCCAGACTATTCATGGACATTGGTTCTGGCTGGACTTCTCGGCAGCTCGAGTACAGTTGCTCAAATGAAGCCTGGCTCTTGCAGGTGACAAGTTTGTGTAAGATGAACTAAGTGCTTATGAAGGCTCTGGCAGGGAAGTGCTGCTGTTGCAGCTAGTCTAACAGGACAACATCTATTGTGTTTTTGTGGATATAATAGAGAAATTTAGGGTGTTTCTAGGTCTTTTGATTTGTGCTGAAACTTCATACTGTGTATTTGGAGAATATGGGACCCTGCCAATGGTACCATTCATGTGTCACATAAATTTCCAGTGCTGTACCTGAATTTATCTAACTTTGTTTCAGGTTTTTTAGCAACCATTGGACATTTGAATTTCACCAGCTGCTCATCTTTAGCTGGAGAGGAAGCAAATCTTTATGTGATTTTCCCTTAGAACCATGAATACTAGTCTCTAATAAGTGAGGAGAACTGAAACAGATGCCAGAAAATTAAAATAAATTGATTTTATGCATAACAGTAACAAGGCATTTTATCTTGGTGACAAATAGTGCTGTCTTAAGTAAGCATTCATTTGACCTAGTGGCTTTGATATCAGTTGCTATTAATATCCAGGTAGCACTCATTAACAAGCCTGCAGCTTTTGGGCATTTAGCTGAATAGTAAATAAAACTAGATGAGAAAATAAACTGACCTATAAGCAACAGGTTTTTTAAGAAAAAAAAAACAAAACAAAAAACCCCAACAAAACAGCAAAAGGAAAATATATTAAAGTTAGTCCAACATAATACAGGAGATTAATAACTGTAGATGTTTAATGAATACTGTCCTATAAATAGAAAATATTTATGAATTATGAAGTTTCTAAAATTAAAATTTGCCTCATGAGGTATTTAGAGAAAATTTATGGAAGTCATGGTATGTGGCCATAGGAACAAATCAAACAGTAAATGGATGACCTGCATGAATGCATAATTAATGCTTTGTGCTAAAGTGACCTGTACCAAATCAGCTTTCATGTTCCCAGAGAAATGAAGGAAGCTCTCTAAAAGCAACTAATTTGCAATACACAGGTAATGAATGAACACTTGCAAATGTTTCTACTGTGTTGGAAGGCTGAAAGGATACTTATCAATTCCCCTGGATTACAAAGTAGGAATTATAATTATTTCAGCGCCTTCCTCCATTTCAAAAGCTGTGTGCCTACCCTGACATAAGCCCATAAACTATCTGTTAGCATCTTTCTCTAAATGTTACTGCAAAACTCTTGTTTAATAGGTCCATATATCAGATTTATAGCTGTATCAGAAGCCTGAGTCCGTATTTATTTACATATCAGGACAGTTCTTTCTTCTTCTTACAATATCTCTAGTTTAGCCTGTATTAAAAAAAAACAAAAACAAAACAAAACCAAAAACACAACAGTAAGCTTCAATAACTGGATCAACATCAGTTTGTGTCAGGTAAACCTATAGTTCAATAGGTTTCTTCATTTTCATTCTTTAGCTTATTGCTATGGTAGTACTTGGACAAGGAAAGTTTTACTTATTGATGCTGTGATCAAATCTGATGATGCCAGAAAGAGTTAGAGCTTTATTTCTGTTCTATATGCAAGTCACTCAGCTATCAGATAAGGAATCTTCATCAGAGCTCATTGAAGATCTCTGCATGTAAACAAAAGCATTGATTGTTTTGTGTTGGTTGGTGGGGGGTTTTTTTGAAGAGAATAGCATTAGAGAGGTCAAGATCTAACTATTGATTCATAGCTTAATCCTTTTAATGTATTAACAGTTAGTCTATGAAGAACTTCAAATTAAACAGAGGCATTTGCACTTCTATTTAATGAACAATAAAACAATATTACATAAAAAGAACTGTGATTAACCTCACAGCTATTAATGTTCATGGCATGGTCCCTTCAGAGTAAGTGGCAGACTCTCTGTGGTCTGACTAGGGCAGGATTTTTCTGTTTGAAACAAAGACATTTCAATGTTTTTTCAACCAGATTTGATCCAGCTCCATCTAAAGTCAACTTTTTCAAATCCTGTTTAATCTGATTCCTATTCTGTAGCTGGTATTACACTAAAATAGCCATTTTAATGGTGGCTCTTAGTATAACATGAGTGGTTATCAATATCGGTGGTTCGAGATTCCTCCCTGAGGTTTCTCACCAGATAGTAGTTCTCTGAACAAAGTCTCTGTTATGGTATGAAATATTAAACTTCACAGAGGCAGGATTGCTGACAGCACTGTAATATTGAGGACATCTGTCTGATTCATAAATATATTATATTTTATTTCACAAAAAATGTCAGATCATACAAGAATCAATTTAGCTCGGGGAAGTTCAGCACAGTTTTAACTTCAGGGCATTATTATTTACATCGCTCAGTGACATAAACATGATCTCAGATCACATCTTTGCTTTCAAGAAGCTGCATATGTTGGTTCTTCTTTGCAGAGTACATCTCTAGAGACATACAAACCGAACCCTGCAGAATTTGCTCAAATTATCAGTTCCTCTTTATGTTTAGATTATAATAATGCTCAGGGTATTTCTGTTGTCTCTGCTTATGTTTCCATGGTATTCATGTAGGCACACATAGCAGAGGTTTGCCAGTCTCAAACAGTTGAAAAATATCTGTATCTCTTTCCACACCTTAATCTTACAGGTGTTCCTGCCTTATTTCATTTGAAAGAAACATCAGAATAGTAAGACAAATCAGTGTCTTAAGTTGTTATTGAATGTGCTGGGCTTCCTTGCAGAAATAACTGTGTAATAAATCCATTTTAGACCTCATCTTTTGTAAGAGCAATGCTGTTTTCCTCTGGTGACCATCATCATCTCAGTGTGTTGCATCTCATCGTGCAAGTATCTCAAAATAACAAAAAAATATTTCTATAGGCGTGCTGACTGAGAGTAGTTTGAATACCTGTCTGGTATTTTGTAGGCAGGGCTAAGTACTTGGAAAGCAATTGATACTAGACAACCGTAGGTATGTTTTCTTTTTATAGTATACAATATTGTATACTATTTATAGTATACAATGGTAGAGCTCAAATAGAAATGACCAAAGATTATAGTGAGAGTGCAGAGTGTAAACACTTAAAAACCAAAAAAACCTAAAGGAATTGAAAAAATACTGGATAATTACAGGTCAAAATATTTCTAAAATAGTTCTTTTAAAATACTGACATTGGAATTGGTAATTTTTTCCTTATTTTTCTGTGAACAATGGAGAAAGAGAAGAAGGGGAAGAGGCAAGGACAATTCCTATATTCTATATATGGAAACTATTTTTTAACAGAGAAATGGAGGCCTTCATTCTGGGGCTTTATAATTTCAGCGAAAGCTTTATAAAAGCTCTTTCTAATAAGGATGGGAAGAATTTTAAAATTATCATGAAGTGAATCTGTCATACTTCAATCTGCTTTAGGAGTCACTTTAAGAAAGAAAAGTACTCCAGGAGATTTGTTATTTCACATTCTATCAGACATCCTGAGAAAATCCATCTAATAAGAGGAGTTGGATGAAAGATTGTATAGCTAATTTGTAGCCAGTGTAAATATCCCCAGATATGCAACCATGCTCTGGTTTAGAACGAAGACTGGTTGACAGCCCCTTTTTAGTAATCATACACTGGCTGCATAACCAGCTTTCTTTCTAATGGTTTTCTTCTTACGCCTGGAAGTAGCTTCTCTTCCTTGGCAGTTTGTTGTTTAATGAGATATAAATACTCCTCTGAAATGTTTTCATTATTATAAAATTCTTTTAAATTGCCTGATTTTGCATGGTGTTTTACATTAGGCTTGTGTGTCCTGTAGAGCACTGGGGGTGAATCAGTGTTATGTGATGAGAAAAACTGGTGTTCCCACCACTTCTGCCTAGACTACTGCAGAATTTGTGCAGTGAGTAGAGGAGGAATTTCAGGAAGTTAGAAAGCAGTTTCATGGTCAAGGCAGTAGGAAACTGCCTCAGAAATGGACTCTTCCTATATACCATGTCAGCTTATGCCACAGCATTCATGTGTAATTAAACAAGTAATCTGAGCTGTAATTTTCAGATTTTCTCAATTGCATGCTGCTGACTCCTCAGATGACCACCTTTAAAGTGAGGGTTATACTTATGGGAAGCACCAAGAAGAGAATGCATCAGATGGACAGTACGCTCCAGATAATGGGGGCAGAACTATAAAATATCTTCATTAATGACCTGGATGATGAGACGTAGTGCCCCCTAGCAACCCTGCAGACACTACAGAAGTAGGAGGACTGGGTGTGCTGCCATTCTGGGGGACCACACCAGGGTGGAGAAATGAGTTGACAGAAACCTCAAAATTCCACAAAAGGCAATATATTTAAATACAAGTGAAGTCTTGTGAAGTTGAGAAAACAAATCAATGAAGGACAGTGTGAAAAAGACTGCCAGTAGTGGGCAAGCTGCTACCATTTCTTTTGGAAGGGAAATTCACTGCAACACCAGTTAATGTATTTCCCAGGCTCCATGTGCTTATGCTGAAAAGAGAAACAAAGGAGTGTGAGCGACTGTGCAGTAACACAGGTCAGGAATGTGGGCCCAGAGAATACCCTCCTTGGAACAAACTTTGTTTCATGTGGAACATGTGCATGATCTGCTGTAGGGAAATGAGGCTTTGTGTTCTGCCTGTGGCCTCCACCAACTCTAAGCAGGGAGTCATGCAAGTGCTTTAGTTACCACCTTATAACTGAGGTTCAGAGCAGGCTTACATCCAGCTGGCTTGGAGCCCAGGCAGGTTGTTCTTGTTTGCAAAATCCTGCATGGACATATCCCTGCACTGCAAGGGTGTTAGGTGTTTCCATTGCAGTTTCCTTCATTTCTCTTTTTCCATTTGTGCTTAGCCTCCAAAAGTACTAAGCAGAATAGCTTGGAGTGACTTTGTAGCTCATCGTAGTGACTATGAAGACTACTGAAGTAGATGAGGAGCAGTTTCTGATACACTGGTCTATTGATATTGAATTTATGTTCTCTGTCAGTGAAAGCCCAGCTGCTTTTCAGACCCATCTTGTTGGCCTAGGATGTCTATACGAGGCTTTTCTCTATCTAGCACTCAATGAAAGGACTTCTGGTGGGACATTAAACATTTTCCAGTAAGTAGAAGCGAGTAACACCTGTCCATTCCCCTGAACGTGTGAGGTGTATAGTCATATCCAAATAGCTAACTGAACAAAAATTCTGAGTAACCAAATGTTTCCACTGATGCTGAATACTCCATTAGAAATTACCTCAGGGGTCAAAGAAAGGGTGATTGCACTGGTTTGAGGTGTTTCCTACTAGCAACAGTGACTTTTTTTTTTAACCTCCCTCTCATTTACACCTTCATGTTGGGAAAAAGAGGACCTAAGTGTAAACATCTTTCATACAAGTTAGAAGTATTTTTTTTCAAAGGATAATTCCTCTCCTGCTTCAGCTCCTTGTAAAAATATAAATTAATTAATTTTTAAAAATGTCCTAATGGCCTGGCACAAGTGCAGAGGGTGTGATTATTCCTGAGTTGTTAAGGAAAGGATCATTGAGATGCAGAAGTTCACATTGCTTCATTGAAAGACTGTGTAAAACAATTGTTGAAATAGGTTTTTGGTCTATTAGGCTCCTCACTAATCTTTTGGGGGAACTCATTAGCATGCTTGAATGATAAAAGGCATAAGGATAGCTTTCATCAAGTGAAATTGTTAGTGGTGCATATCATGCATGAGATGCATTGTAAGTTGTGTTTATGATGTGAGAAACCTTGTAATAGCATCTGATGCACTGCATAAATCGTTTCATTCTTGGGACATGATAAATGCAGAGAAATTTAATTCTGGGACAGTTCTTAAACACAAGAAATCAATGGATTATATAAAAACCCTCCCTCATACTATTTTTTGGCCTTCTGCTTATAAAGTATGAATTATGTACTCCCTCCCCTTTCCCATAGTCAGCAGATCTTTAAGTACAGGGCTTGAGTGAAGAGCAGCAACGCTGAAATGATTTGGCCTGTGCCCTTTGAGTCAGGTAGAAGTAGTTAATCACATGTCAGAAGCAAACTCTGGGCTATGATTAATCCAACATCTTTTAAGAAATTGTTTAGGAGGGGGCGTTTTCTTTCTTTTGGAAAGAAAATGAGACAGTTTGCCAAAGAATGTTTTTTACATCCTGTTTGTTGAATAGATACCTGGTGAGAGAAATCGGCTGAATATATTTGAAAGAAATATTATTCAGCAAATTAAACCCTTTCAGGTGACTGTTACCCCAGTTTGAAATCTGCTAATGTATCTTGGAAAGATGAAGAACACTTGAGAGTGTTAAAAGTGGCAGGGAATATATAATATTCAGTTCAATTTATAACTCAGTTCAAACATACTTTTCTGTATTTACTATATTTCACTTGTGCTTTTATAATGAGCTGACAATTTTATCAGATTTTTGCTTCTATGTATTTATTTGGAATTAAGGAGAAATGTCTGATAGCAGAGTTCTCAAATTATATTTTTTTTTAATGCAGGCAAGTACACCTACAAACCCAGGGTCTCCTTTTACAGCCTTTACTTACTGTTCTTGCCAGTCTAATGAGTAGTCCATGTGTAAGCTCAGCTGTCTGTAGAAGACATGTAGGAAGAGATCTGCACAGGCCACAGAAAAATATTTTGAAAGATTTAATGAAATACCTGAGTTTAGTAAAACAGTGCTATGTGCTGGACTCATCTGCTTGGGCAGAAGTACCCCAGGTGTTTATTCAAGGACTTGCAATTGCTGAAACCTCTTTTCATCTTAAAGATAAAACTGCTGATAAGTTTCATTAGTAGCATAGCAGCATCCCCTGCAATTGATCTTTCATGTTCATTGATACAGAGAGATTATGATACATTGTGGGTTTACATTGCCAAGGTTTAGAAAGCAAGAGACAACATATAAGTAAAAATGTTGTGCTGCTGAAATAAGTAGGGAAGGCATACTTCCCAAGTCATAGTCTAAAGGGAATTTTTACCTGTAATATGTCGGGAAGTTCCTTTTTTTTCAACTGACGAATAATTTTGGTAACTGCTGATAACACTGTCCTGAAGAATGATCAGATGAAAGCAGGAAATGTGAGGTGGTGTTATTTGTGTCGGAATGATCTTACAAACAGGAACAAAGGTCTTCATCCCTAGTGAAAAGGCCATAAAGCAAGTAGGATAGTCCAGGAGGAAAGAAGTTTAAGTGAAGCTTCCAATGGTTTCTGCAGTTTTAAAGCTTTTTCTTATGGGCAAAGCTCACAGAGTAGTTTATTTGAAAGTATTTGTTCTGCTTACAGGTTGTACTATTCTGGTTAGCACACTTTTGTCTCATTTTGTCCCCAAGACTGGGATAATTTTGTTCATTGTTCCATTCAGAGAAGGGAATAAGATGTTTCTTAATTGCTTGTGATGCAGACAGGCATCTTTTCCTTATGTCATGGGTAAAACTAAAGAAATGAAAATTTACCTATTTTTTCAGTATGGCATTTACTCAAATTGTTCTGAGCTTGTTTTATAAATGGTGCTGGTTTGATTTTTTAAAATTACTTTACAACACTTTTTTTGCGTTGTCCACTCTTTCTGGCCCACCAAAGTGTGTCTGAAACCGGTGTGTAAATAAGGTTAATAGTGAAACTTACTCAACTTTTACTACACATAGTATAAAGCTTGTACAGAAGAAAAATGAAGCACATATTGCCTTCGTCTTTTAGCAGTAGCAAGGTCAAAACTACAGTACAGCCTTTGAGCTCTTGAAGACCATCAAGAATTTTAGATTCCCAAAATAGAAAAGAGGCAAGCATCAGGGAAGTGCAAAATGACCTCCATGTTCAGTTCAGCACAATGTAATTTACGATCTCCTTTAGCAACTATTTAAAAAATAGCTAACCACATATTTATCTCAAAACAAAGCCAAGTAGCCTTGGTTGAGCATTTCACTTTGTAGATGGGAAAGGGCAGATACTGAAATACTGTATCTGCGAATATGAGACCCTTAAGAGTCTATTTACAGTACCTTCTTTTGACAATTTTTATCACTTCTACCCTTGTTTATTGTAGCTTTGCTATATCAGCTCACATCCCATTGCTAAATTTCTCTTTATCCTGTTACTCTGAAAGCTCCCTAGCTTTATATCTCTCAATAATTTGAAAAAGAAAAAGGAAACATGCTAAACTGAGAGACAATTACAGATAACATATTGTGGTTCAGAAGTATGAGAGTATTGCCCTAATTTCAAGCTCATTGGTCTCTTCTATATTAACATTAACTCTCAAAGATATTTTTATAGCCAATGGGACCAAGTCTTTTGATCTCAAATTCATAAAGTTCCAAGAATGGCAAATAGAACAAGGAAGAATATAAATGGTCCTATGACTATTACAGAAGGTGAAATGCCAGTTCAAATTCATCAATTAAAATAGTGCAAATTGATATGAACATTAAAAGAAATTATAGCTATATTGCTAACAACAGCTGCACTGTTAAAATTAATTAATAAAACTGTAAAGACTGGTCCCTGCTTCATATTGATCACTGGATGCATTCCACTACAATGTACAAAATGAATGAGGATTTATTATACTCAACAGTGTTATAAGGTAAAGCCTTAACATCTGAGTGCAGTGAATAAATGCTTTAATTAAAATGAATAAGAAGTGACTCTTTCTTTGGCATGCCGCATATTTTATATTGTCAAGAGTCTCAGATGTACTTAAGATACTCAGATATTTGTTCCAAGAGAGACAGTCCTTGTTCAAAGAGCATATTTGACTGGCTAGAGGAGAAAAATAATGCTTTCGTTGTGCATGTCACTGGTGAGAAGTACGTCCTAGTTCTGACAGAAGCGGAACATTTCAGAGCCTTATAGCATTAGATGTTTTTTTAAAAAAATTAAATTTACACTAGAAGCCAGAAGAAAGACAGTATTTTGAAACAAAGAACCCAAGTACTCAATGCAAAATCTGTGTTACTGAAAATAAAGAAATTGTCTTATTTTTATTAATGTTGAATTTAATTTATTTTATATACATTTATATTATTTTGTGTGACTTGAAAGTGTTGCCTCAGAAAAGACTGAGAGCTAGGAGCAAAGCAAGAGAAGCGATGGCTGGAAGCCATGGGCCCAGTACAGAAAATGTTAAATCCCAGAGTGAAATACGGGGAGGCTATTAGATGGCACTGTCTTTTCTTAGGGTAAGATTCATATTCCCAGGTGAGAAACTAAGATTCAGAGCTAATGCTTAAGAACTTCAAGTTAAAAAAGGCCCTAAGAAAAAAGGCGTGGAGTTGCTGGTCAGAGCTGAGGAGTTTGACAGAGGAGCTACAGCAAGGTAGTTTCTCTATCGGTTTTGCTGTCCTGAAGAGTGATCTAAGAAGCTTGAATGTATTGGAAGTGGCAGGGAAAGATTACAGTTTAGGTGAGGTAATTTTTTTGTTCGTGTTTCTTTAATCCTTATTCTGTGTGCTCTGTGTGTTTTGGAGGAATAAATAATGCTTTGCTGTTTGCTGGGTTTGGGCTGCAGTGATCCAGCGTTGTGACAGGATCCTGGGAAAAAGCTCTGGTAAAATCAAGTGCCTCCATGTTGACCATTGAAGATTTAAGGATGCAGAGTCCCTGCTGAAGAGCATTGGCAGCGAATAGTTCCAGGTAGAGAGAGAGAGAGAAGACAAATCTGTTGCCAAAACGTTGTGTCTAAAAGAAAAAAAATGTATACAGCACTGGTAGCAGAACATCCAAAAACATAGCTATAGATTTGATGTTCTATGTCGTAACCTGTGCCATCAATGGCATTATTGCCTGGCTGGGAGGTGGATAATCAAACCCAGGAAGTTTATAGGTTACTACAGGTCAGGAAAATGCAGAAGACTACAGAACATCTCCTTTAATATAAATTATGAAAGAGTGCTTAGGATTTCTGTGAAATATATGATAATGAAACGTGATGCCTGTCACAGTGTGTTTTGTGAAGGGCCTCTTTCATGTTTTTAGAGCTCTGTGGGACAGCAGCCATTTTGTTTTCTGAGTTTCTGAGGTGCTAATAAGACATAAATATTTTGTGCTACATCCCAACAGTCTTGCTTTGTTCTATTTCCTTTGAGCTAAAAGAAATCACTGTAGACTGAACATGGTTTCCCATTGCTCATGACAATCACAGTTTGAAGAGAAGCTTCTTAATACCCCTGTTGTTAACATTTCTGTTCATAGTACTGGGTGGGGAAAGGAGTGTATATAAAAAAACCAACTATAACCTGAAAAATGCTTGTAAAGGTGTTTTTGTTTGTTTTATTCTTGAATGCTCAATCCAGTGTTAGTTGTCTATCTACCTGCCTATTTTTCTCTTCCTCTGAATTTCAAGTGTGTCTGGTTAGCTGGAGTAAAGTTCCTGTATCCTGATATTAGCTTTTCTTAACCTGTCAGATTAGGAAGATAATCCTTGTTAGAGCCAGACACTTCCACTTGACTTGGATGCGTTTCAGCTGAGCTCTGAGAGGCATTTTGAAAAATCCAGGTTCAGTCTGAAAAAGCAGCTGCTTCTAACTTTTGTATAGAGCCTCATTTGACAGGCAGTGGCACTGTACATCTCTTACCTTCAGAAATGCGTTGAGAACACTATCATTTTGATTTTATACCTGTCTTGACATAGGTATCTCCCAGTTTTGCCAGGGGAAATGTATTTATTTCATAACGGATATAAAAGTTTGCTCATGTGTTACCTGCCTGAGGCTGACATGGTATTACTCTTAGGCAGAGGCCTACATGCTAAGGCTTCTAGGACTACTCTCTGGACTTTCTTGACTTAGTATCTGAAAATTGATTTACCCTGTGGTATTACCTGTCTTTCATAGTATGTCAGGTTTGTCTTAAAAAACAGGAAAGATCAGACCCAGGAGCAATAGCAATAGTAAAAACACTGCTTGTTACTGTTACCAAGAGGCAACAGAGAGAGGGGTCCTGTAACTTCCTTACTATTAAAAGTAGCTACTCATAAAGCTTTAATTAGCTCTGCAAATTGAACAAATTAGTCCTAAAGGTCAGTGATTCCAAGTAGCTCCCCCTTAAAATCTGTTGGAGCTGTTGAAGATGATGTTAAATATCAAATATTTGCTGAAGCATCAAACCAAACTGCCTGTGAGGTTTGGGCAGTCGCCTGGGAGCGGGAACCATGCAGTTCAGGGTGGGGTTTTCGTCAGTATTTGTTTGTGTATTCACAGTGAATAGAAGTCAATCCTTCCCTGGCAGGCTGAACCTGGCAAATCCATGGCCCTAACTTAGGTTTCAGTTGGACAGTTTTCCATATGCAGTTCTCACTTCTGTACAAAGCTGGTCCAGATGCCCAAGTACTTTCTTAACTTGTTTCTGAGCACACTGTCACCATCATGTGAACATTCATCAGGCAAGTAGTTTTAATTTTTTATATTTATACATTTTGACAGTTAAAAAAAATATCAGTTTTGACTGTTCCCTGTAGTTATTTCATTGTTGTCATTCCCCTTCCTTCTGAAGTATCAATTAAGCCAAGCCTAACTGCTTTGGATTTGATGCGCCTAAGAGGAGACACATGGCCAGTTATTACAGCTCAATTGGCACAGAGTAACTTTTTGCAGCATGGTATGCTGGCCTTTTCTTTGAGCTTTCCCCACCAGTAGGACTCTAAGTCTTATTACTTACTGGGCAATGGACAGCTCAGAGGAAAAAGAAAAATCCCTATTTGTATTAAGCAGTGGCTGACTGCTTCCTCAAACACAAGATCACACACGTTTTATAAGAGTGAGTGCAATCACTGAAATGTATAATCCATTTTTAATCTCTTACTCTTCCCCTGCAATGAATTGTCCTGGTTAATTTTATGTTGTATTAAATATCCTGTTAATCAGTCTTCAATGTATTTAAACATAGCCTTGTGATTTCATTAACTGTATCATCTTCTTTGTATTATGAGAGCACACTTGATATACACTGTCTGCTCGCTTCATTGCTTTGGGTTCTTCTGGCATATCCTAAATTAGTTAATCACTAATGTGTACTGCGTTAGTCTTCTCGATCTTTGTTCTCACAGAACTCTCCATTTCTCTAACAAAGCTCTTTGTATTCCTTTTAGGCTCCTGCTGTTTCTGCTTTTGTGGGTTTGAAAGAATACTTCTGGTTTTATAACATCATTATAATTATCTCAGTATTCTGTTCTAGTTGCTAGCATTTGTCTGCATTCTGAATAGCTTTGCACAAGCATCATTGTTTTTGTAAGATTCTATTATATTAATATAGCACTGCAAGTAACTATTTTGCTTCATTTTTGTGGGGAAGTGGATATAGATCTTAATGCTGTCACAACACTGGTGATTGACTTTATATTTTGCCTCTGATTTAGTCTCAAGTTTCCATAGTCACTTCATACATTATTTCATTGACTGGAATGGAAGCTGAACTGAGCCTTTTAATGGAATTATTAGTAAGGATAAAGTAGTTCATACAAACAGTCTTGTTCATTTAGTCTTGATTTATGATTAGTAATCTAGTTTCAGTCGCTTAGATGGTTGTTTAAAAATATTTGGAGTTATTGACAAAGTCTGAAAAACAGGAGTCTACACTGATAGAGACTTCTGAAAATAATGAAATCATGATTGGTTTTAAAATATGATGTTTTTTAAACTATTGAGTACATAATAATAAAAGGATCAGTAGAAATTGCAGCAAAGTTCTGTTTCTTTTTTTTGTCTGTGGAGTGTGTGGTGGTTCAGGCCAAAATACTGTTATTATTTAGAGATTCATGGACTTCAAAAACCATTGACCATATGACATTAAATGATAAATTCAGTCTAAATTGTCTAAAATCTGAATATATTAGAATTATGACACTCCTATGCCAATCTAATAAAAGACATGAAACAAGCACAGCAAAACCTGTTTTTTAAAAAAAAAGTATGAAAATCTCTCCCACTGTGCTGAGGAGGATTGGGGAAGGCAAAATTTTGTTATAATAAGTAAATAAATATGAAATATGTAAAATATATAAATAATAATTATTATTGTGTGCTAGATACTGGTTTTTTGATTGTTGGCTAAATTAAGAAATTTTTGAGTTAGTTAATGAACATTTAGAATCCGTTCTTCTCTGCTTGAGGACTGAGTGACGTAGTCATGCACAAAAGAGGTGATGCCAGGGAGGTCAAGGAGGCCATGTAATACTGGTGGAGCCATTGCTTGAACAGCTAAGAGAGGAACATATTGCACATCAGTCCAGTTGCCTGCTATTTTGTATGGACCTGTTGTATTTGACAGCATCGCTTGGAGCCCCAACTGATTGATTCTCACTCCTTTGGAGGAGGACATCCTCACAGAAGAGGAACAGCTGCAAAGCATCTTTGTGTCACAGCCCAGACTATGCCATTGCAGTTGTGTTTGCATGTCTGCAGCCAGATGCTGTGCTGTGAATTTTCAAATTTATGGCAGTTAACAGTGGTGTTGGGAAATGGGATGTCCTCCATATAAACCCCTGGAATACACTGATGAAGGTAACAGATTTAGGTCCCAGACTTCTTTACTGGACACCTGCCTAACTTTGGGATTTTGGTGTCATTTGACCCCAGTGGTTTAGTCAGCAATTGGAAACACTATCAGAAGTTCTACTTCAGTGACATTGGAGAAAATGGGCTTTACTTGCAGCTTATTGTTTCCAAAAGTCTGTTTTTCCCTTCTTGCTGCTGATCTGTCTTTTCCTGACAGCACATACATACTGTTTTTCAGACAACAATTTCTTCATTTTTTTCAGTTACTAGTGCTAAATCTTGTTTTTCTATTACAGTTTTTCTACACCATGTTCTGTACCACTTTACCAGCTGAATCTCTTGGACAGAGAAAGAATATGTTCCTGTGGCCCTGGGCAGCACAAGGGTTCATACATCCCATATGGAGCTCTGACTTCAGGTGAGAAAGAAGTAATTGAAGCAGATGAGTTTTAAAAGAGAACTGCTTATATGCAATGTATTAGTGGAAGTCTGTGATTCAAATGTCTATGGGCTAAATTATGGAAAAACCATTTCTTAGTTAAAAATTCATCATAAAGAACATAAAATGAACTTTAAAATAGATTCTGAACTAAGAAGTGATAAAATAAATCTCAGACTACTGTAAAGCAGTTTGAAATATAACAGTATATTTTTTCTTATGTTTAAATACTAGGAATTTCTACTGGACTGTCAATGGATGCAGTGTTTTGACTGCTGGGGCAGAGAGGTTACTTTTCCAATTCTGTCTTTGGGTCAGACAATTCAGACTGGATGTTACTGATAAACTGAGTTTAATACATTGCTGTAATAACATGTGGCTTATCATTGAATAAAGCCAACTTGAGCTTATTTTACACAGTGGATATAATAATAGTGAGAGAGAAATATTTTTCAGAAAAGGAAGTATTTTAAATTAATGCAGCCCAGCCAATGTGGTTGTCCACTGTTCTTAAAGACTTGCCTCTAAAGGGAAAGATATTTAGCTGATGAGTTCCAGTAATGATTTCTGACCTCCTTGGTTTGTTTTGGGCTTTTTGGTTTGGTTTTGGTTTTATTTTTTCAATCACGAAGCTTCATATCTTGAATACTGTGCTGGTGTTTTTCACAGTGGTTTTGAAAATTAGGTAAATCTTCAGCTGATTACATTACAAAGGCTTTTTTAGATTTGTTTTTATCATTGCTGGAGAATTATCACAAAAAAATTTAGACAACTTGACATCTTTGGGTTTTTTTTCTTTAAATACTATATACTTGGAAATAGTATTGCACATGAGAAGAGATTGGAATAATAAGAAGAACATAGTGTAAAAAATTTTGATGGGCAGCTCTTGCCTTAAGATTTTGGTAAATCAGCATGCAGTGTACAGATTGTCATTTCCAAAATAGTTCTTGTTCTGAGCAGCCCATGTTACCCTTCTGCAGAGGTCTTGTCATTGGGAGTCTGTGTCTGCTCCAGTATCTCTGTATGTGTATGTATATATCTGTGTTTGCCTCCTTTAGTTAAACCTGCACCATTTTGTTCTCACTATACTGACATCTGCTTCCCAGCTTTGCCCAAAGTCATGTCTGTGTAGTCATGTCTCTCAATGTTTCCTCAATGTGTGTGAGTCAGAAGATTCCCTAGTACTAAGGAGCTTCCAGCTGATTTGTGGTTAGCCGATATTTTGCAAAATACACTTATTTCCTCAGCTGTTGTCTGTAAACCTTTATTTGTGGCGACATCAAGAAATTGTGTTGTTTTGGGGGCAAAGACTGCACAAGCAGGGTTCTTGACTAGCATTTGAGAAGACACTATGATACAATGAAATTATAAAAGACTGCAATTTAAGAAAAGAAACCTAAAATATATGTATCGTATTTGTAGATATCGCAGCAGGTTGGGTTTTGTCCATTCTGCATTCAGATTCAGTTCAAACAAAAGCTGGAAGACTGGTAGACTGCAAATGCTTATAAGAAAGTTGGAAATTGATAGAAAGAGGGAGTAATTACTTAAAGGATGACGCTTATAAATTCTCATTACAAATGCAAAACATCTTTCAATATACTTCTCAGTTATAAAGCAGAAAGCATTCAAACTTATATCTGGTTACTTTTCAGTAAAAGTCCAACTGTAACAACGAGTTCACTGTCACAGTGTTTCCAGATCCTTTTTAAAAAATGATTCATGTAATTTCTTAGAGGAGATAATATACCCACTTAAGCAGCCACCATTGTGCCAAAACTTATTCAAGCATTTTCTCTGCACTTATCAGAAAAGCACAAAATATAAATTTATCAGTTAACTCTAAGAATGAGTTATGCAAAATCCCAACAGGTAAAGCACAGTTCTATATAGACTTCAAAGGTCACTCTCCAAATCTGTTCTCATTGTTAAATTGGCTTTTGCTGGTCTAAAGCTCAAATGAGCCTGAGCAGTATCCAGTAAATGCAATGGCTTCAGTTGACTTTTCTTGTACACATTTTGGGTAGCAGTCAACTGCTGACTGGTGCTTGTTCCCAGCAAACCAGGAGGGTGACTGAGATTGCAGACTGACTTACATGTAAGTTCTTGCCCCTTCCATGGCACTTAGGGGAATAAATGGTGCATATGGAAATTAGTTTAAAAACTGCTTCTTGAAGTTACATCATTCCATAAGTCACTGATGGAATCTTAAGATCCAGAGTCGATCTGTCACCACTGAACGCTTGATAGGAATGTTTTCACAAGTGTAACAAGAACTTCACCTTTTATCCCCATGGAAATGTGTGCTGAGGAAGGTGGCTGCAATGCCTTGTTCTATGCATTTCAGTTCAATTCAACCCTGTAGCCTGACCACAATTCAGTAGCTTATTTGCTGTGAGGCACCTGATGTTTAGAGCATGTGGTAACCCAGTAAAGCCAACCTCAGAAAAGTGTTTTGTAGAGAAGCTGACGTTTTAAAAATGCCAAAATTCAGCTTCATGGCAGTTCAAGATAAAAACTTTGAAACTCTTCTGTGAGAGTGAGGCTTCAGCACAGTATTTGCTGCAGCAAATGAAACTAAAGATATGAAAAACAGAATGAGTGCTGAGAAGAAATCTTTGCAAGGTGGGTTGTTATCTGGGAGATGCTTCTTTCCAGAGAATTAGGTTATTAAACCTGTTAAAGTGTGGAGCCACAATCCTGAAGGACTCCTATGAAGAGGCAGTCCTAGGGCTTATAACAAATGTGTTCTTCCCAGTGGGTAGGCTGATAAGAAGATAACTTGTAAACTCTTCCCTAAAGGCACGATTGTGGGGTGGTGGTGCAGTTTGTGAGCTGTTAGGTTTCCAGAGGCCAGGAAAATCAGATTTCTGTTTTGAACATTAGCTAGCAGGTCATAGGGAGACTCTTTTGACAATTTGGTAAGGAGAAATCTCCAAGAAGCAGCACTTTCTCCATTTGGCTTTGCTCTAAAACCAGTCTCTTTTTATTTTTTATTTATTTCTAGCCCTTATGCTTGGGACTCTTGCATAGTTTCATTAAGAAGAATCCATTTTCCCTTGAGAAATAAAACCCTCAGAGGGATACTCCTTTTTTTTTTTTCCTCTGTTTATGACTAATGTCTCAATTGCTATAAAAAATTTTAAGGATCACCATCTCCATTCATTTAACATACTTTCTCAATGAACATTTCATTTTAAAAAATCAGCATCCTGAAAAACAAAACTCTTGCGCATAATTCCATCATTAAAAATAATGAGTTAAACCCATAAATCAAGAACCTTTCCGAAAATGTAAAAATAATGAATGTTGGGTTCTTTCTTTATACATGGTTTTGGGTTTTTTTTGGTCCTGTAACACAAGGTTGTAACTTCACCTCATAACAAGTTTTTGTAGTTTTTTTTAGCAAGATCATTGACAGCAAATGCAAAAATGTAGTTAAGTGTTCCAAACTAGGTTTTTGGTAACAAAATTCAAGACAGAAGAGAAAAATATGCAAGCTGGAAATCTTTATACCCGATTTTGCATCTTATTACATACCCTCAGTTCACCTACTACAAAAATTCTTTTTATTGATGTTGTTATTCAAAGAAAGATAGCAGCTTAGAATAAAATTTGGCGTAAATGTAGCTCTGCTACAAAGCTTCTCCAGTGACACTGGCATTGCAGTGCAATTCCTCATAGTGGTGGTAGAAAGGATACCTGGTACACACAATATAGGGAAACTTGTGCAGCCTCGTGTCTGAAAGGTAGCGGTCAAACACGTGCACAATTAATTGATATGTGAACAGCTACACAGAGCACATAACACCTTCTATAATCTATTTGTATGCAAGTTAGTTGCTTTTACCTCCATATATCTCCGAGTTTCCTGCAATTTATCTTTGTTGTTACAATTTAGATAGTTTATCTCTTGCTACTATGTCTTCTTTAATGAGCATTCTTTCTTTGTCAGCTTCCTTTCATTGATACCATCTAGAGCCTTGCTCTGCATCGTAGGTCTGTATTACACCTGAGCCAGTTTCTCTATTTTCAATCTTCTCTACATTTCAAAGAGAAGTGAAAATGAATGAGTTTTTCACTCTTTAAATAAACATCCTGAATTCTTGGTCAGCGATATCTGCTTCTTACTGAAGCTGCATCTCTTGTAAATCACTTGGCAGCTTTGGCATAGGAATAGCTGCGAACCCCTGTTTGGAGGTAGTAGCTCTTATTCAAAAGACTATGACCAGCCATGCTCTTGGCTCTTAAAAATTGACACAACATTCTTACTACTCTTATGTAACCTCTGCTTCTGCTGTGGGAGTTTGTTTTGTAGGTTTTTGTTTACTATGTATTTACAGGCTTGAGTTTGGTTTTGGATTTCTCACAAATACTGAACTTCTAGCAAACCATGAGTAGTTCTGCTTAGACATCTGACTCCAGCATAAACAGACGGTGGTGCAAGATGAGATCCAAATCCTTCAGAGATTTATTGGTGGTATTATGAATCTTAAACATCATGAGCTAAGCCCCATAAATCAAGGACCTTTCAAAAATGTAAAAATAATGAATGTTAGGTTCTTTCTTTATACATCTTTTTTTCTGGTCCTGTAACACAAGGTTATAACTTCAGTTGTTAACAAGATTTGATAGGTAGTTTTAGCAAGGTCATCTTGAATGGAAGGTGTGTATGAAATCCAACCAGACCAGCCAAGTGACCAGGAGAAATGCAAGAAATACAGGATTTTTCACAAGAATGTTGCCTAGACATATAGTATACCTAGAAAATTGAGATATTCATCAAACATCTTATTTCTTCCCCCTTTCTGTTTCTGTAGTTTGAAAAATGTTCTCACTCTTACCAGAATAGTGTCCAACAACTAGATACCCAAAAAGCAGTGTATGTAGCATATTGTAGCATTGAATACCGAGGTTTTGCTATTGTTACCTCCATACATGCATACAGGTGTGATGTTTTGAAAGATCAAGGCCAACAAGCATATTTACATATTTGTGGATGCTACAATTTTATGTAGATTAAAACCAGTATATGGATAAGTTAATGGAAGAAAAATTCACTGAGAGCAGCTAAAAACCAATGTATTACCCTATCTCTGAAAGCATCTAACTGAAACCCACTGGGGTGGTCAGACAGTGGTAGGTTTGCAGTGCCAAAGCATCCACACGATTCATAGCCCACAACCCCCACTGTACTGTCCCAGCAAGAAAGACTGCATCCAAGTGCTGCCAGTCTCCTGCACCCTGCATGTACTGACCATTTCTGCCTTAGTTTGCTGAGTGCTCAGTTACCAGTTCCATTTTAAGCTGACAACAGACAGTCTGTCTGCCTACACTGCTTTTGGTTTTCACCTTGAACTAGGTTTTTGCTGTGAAGATATTTAGAGGAGAGAGTTCTTTTGTAGTAGCCATTAAAAACATCTCAACCTCAAAAACATATTGTAATTGCTACCATGAAAATAAATACTAAAATGCTTGTAAATCAAAATTTCATGCAACATTCTGATGAAAAACCTATCAACGGGTATTAGAAATAAAATGTAGTGCAAATGGTAAACAACTATGTATCTAAAAATCAGGATGAAAATGCACAGTTAATATAAACTGCAATGCATGATGGAGAATGACTGACTGGAGATGACTATAGTAGCTCTGTTTCATATTTTGAAATAATAACTTTTTGGGTAGCACATCACTGCTGTTCATAAAAAAAACCAACCCTACTTCACAAAATTGTTAGCAACCCCCTACCCACTTGGAAATAAAAACAGTTCAAAATTAGTATGGTATACCTCCAGCCAAATTCTATCAGCAAAGTAACGCCTGGATTTCTAGGTGGTTGGTGCTTACCATCATCCTGCTTAAGCAAGATACAAGTAGCAATCTTGGTGTCCCTGGCTTCCCTTGACTAGTGATGATGGATGTCTTTTCTGGATGTGGGACATAGTTTCACCAGCTGTAAGCATCCTTCTAGATTTCCTCCATATGTATTTAACTGTATGCTTAGTGTTCGAGATGGCGAAAAGACAGGCGCTGCTTCTCATCCTGAGAGAGTAAGTTTGAGAGGAGGGTAACGGCAACAGCATTGCATGGATGTGTTTTAATTAATGGGATGTTATTATAAATATCACAAACAGATGGAAGAAAGAGGGAAAGCAACAGGAAACTGAAGTGGTCAGGGGAAAAAATGCTCATTATTGAATGCAATCTAGTATTTCATATGATGTTCAAGTCATATAATATCTGCCATTAAGTTATGAACTTTTGATTCCATCATCCCCCTATTTCTGGATGAGAATTGCAGCTTACTATAGGAGATATTTCATGAATCAGCATTTAGAAAGACATCTCTATCCTTGTTTATTACTTGTTTACACTTTTTCAGGGGTAAAAGAAATTAACTGGAAATCCTGAGCTTAAAAACAACAACAAAAAGGAAAAAATAATGTTAAGGATTGATGGGATAGGAGAAGAAAGCTAAGCTGCTAGTTTGATCATTGAGAGATAGCTGGGGCTGGGTTATGAACAAGACAGTTAAACGTGTTCTAAACATGTTAAGAGAGTGACGGAGGATTTTCCTCAAACCAATTCTTTCCTCATCTGCGTATTTCCACAAATACTGTGTGTCTTGGTTGTTAACAAAAGTTTCTCTTTGACACTGAGTTGCTGCCTTCTCTTGTAAACAAGCTCAAGGCGATTCACCTTTCCCCTGGTACTGCTGTTCCAGGAACCCAGCTGTTAACCAACCCCTGCATTATAAGCAGAGAGTCTCCTGGAAGAGCCAAAACCTTTCAGCTTTCTTGTTAGTCCATTTTGCAATTGCACACTTGAAAGCTCAGGTCTAAACCTGAATGTATGGCCTGGATTAAAGTAGTTGCTGATAAAAGTAATCAACTGAAAGACTTGTTTGGTGGAGATCTCTTATGTTCTATTAAGAAAAGCAAGTGGAGCCCTCAGGTGTGCTGACCTAAAGGATGGTTAAACAGCTTCCAGGGATCCCAAGTGGGTGCACAGTGAAAGAAGTATCAAGGACTTAAACAGAGTCTGTGAAATTGCCAAGCTTGGACATTGCCAGCACTGAAACCACTGTCCTTGAGGCTGACTAGTTGCTAATGTAAAATTCTGGCAGTGCTTTCAGTGCTGAATCTGTAGATGTTTGCAGCTACAAATGCCTGAGAAAAATTAAAGCTTTGTGTGTGGGCACGTTTGCATCCCGGTATGGCTATGTCTGTAACGTATATTTTATTCCAATAGCTCTCAAGTAAAAGAGCAATAAAAATTTAAAGCAGCTGCCCTTTCTGATAGCTGCTACCTTGGGGCTTATTCCAATGCTCACTGAAAGTCAATGACAAAGATCCCATTACCTTTAATCATGCAAGATCAGGGCCTTATATGACATGGTCAATCCTGGTGAGCGATTTTTCAATGAATATTCACTTGAATTAGACCATGATTATGCTTTTGACTGCACTAACTAATTTCTGTACTAGCTGGGGATGACCATGGAAACTGAAGTAGCTGGGTAAACATTAGACCAGAGTCTTGAAAACAGGTTTTTCATTTATGACTGTTCTTACAGTCTGCTGCAGAGATACTCCTAGCAAATAAAAACCCAGAAGCGGGTCATGCAATTCCTAGGTTCAGTGATAACCAGTCTGAAGTTTAAACCCCAAATACTTCCAAATAATGAACTGCTGACATGCGGGCCACAGACAGGGACTGAGCTACCAGTATTGTTGGGAACAAAATTCATTCCGTCAGGCTGTTTGTATACTTGTACTTACTCCTGCCCTTTACAACAAACAGAAAAAATAATCTCTTAACTTTCTAAAAGATATCTAACCTACTTTCTAATGGTGAACATGTATTTTAGGGTGTACAGCCTCTGTCCATGGAGGTGGCAGAGTCATGCTTTGTCTCAGTAGAGCCTGCTACTTTTTACTGATTTTGATGTTACTCTCCCTAAAACAGCTAAATTTATTCAGACCAAAATGCCTTTACAAGAATTCTACATATGTCACAGACATCATGTTATTTCAGGAGGGAATAGGAAAGAAAAGAAAATCCTCAGCAGAATTGCTGCAGAAAACAATTTTTGTTCTTGGCTTTGTTGTTTTATCTCCTCTGCTTCATTGTGGCAGCAGAAGTGAATGCAAATGAGGAAAACAGACCAATCCCAGACAACAATTTTGTGGGATTTAATTTAGGAATTGAATCTCCAGCTTGAATTTTTTCTAGGCAATTTGCAAGTCAGATTATTTGAAAAATCCAGACAGTCTAATGTTTTTTTCTTGGGTAGAGGGGCATTTCAGCTTTATTTTGTCTTTGTTTTTTGTGGGGATAAAAGGCCTCTTGCTTTGGGACTGTATGTATGGTTGTGACATTATCTATCTTTCTGTCTCTGTGCTGCTGTCTCTTTAGGTTGTAGCTAAGTGCTTTAGAGATCCAGGGACGTCTCCTCTGTTCTTTTGATAACACAGGTTTTTCTCTCATTTTCCTTCTCTACCTTGGCAGAATCTGCCACACAGGTATGTTAGTGCACAGATGAAGGGCATCTTTAGAAATCTGTGCCAATATTTGTACCTTTTGTAATTAACTAAACAAAATAATGCTTTCTTTTAGGAGAACTTTTTTTTTATCCTACATCACTAATATTTTACGCTTCAATCAAAATCCGCAAAATTTTTTATGGGAATTATTTTATAGTGTTACCAGTGTTTGATCATTTCTTGAGGGTGATTCTCTACATGAGTGTGCATATGCAGCTGTTTCATCTGAAGGGCCATTAAAATCTTTGCTCCATTTTTCAGCTCTAGGACCGGATGAATTATTATCTAGGTCTGCTGGGCTGGGAAAGCTGAGAGGAAGGTGTTTGCATTTTAAGTAACTTTCACTGGTAAAGTTGATGTAGCACTGAACTCTCAAAGTACAGAAAAGAGATTATCTTCATTTTATTGAAGTCATCTCCATCATGCAAGTTGATAGCTACTTTCCTGTGTAGCTGTTTCTGTGTGCTGGAAACTAGATCCTGGGATGTGAAAAGCCAGACTTTCTCATCTGCTGTTTGACAGTAGGTCTGTTCCCTATTCTTGTAGCTCTGCTCTTAATTGCCCATGGACTCATTTATTTCTCTGTTTTGCTATAAGACTAACTTTTTCCTCCACCAATAATACGGGAACTTCTGGTCCATCCACATCCACTAGTTTTGGACTTTTGTTACAGCACTCTTCAGCCAGCAATTCATGTGAACATTGGATTGGTTTTCATAGAATAAAAAACTGATTCTACTCTCCATTAAATGTGAGATTAGGATGATTATTATAAGGTTATGTGTTAGGAAAAGATATAATGTTTTTCAGCAGGGATGAAGCAGTGAAATAATGTGCCTCAAGTTGGGTGGGTCCCATAGAAGCCTGTAAGAACAAGCAGGACAAGCCTCTCTCAGGAGCAATTGCTCCCACCTTTTTGCTCAGGGGTGGACTAAATGACTTCTGAAGGTCCCTGACAGCTCTAGGCTTTGTTTATTTCATGACAACTGTATTTTAATTCATTAACTTGGGGATTTATTTGTATGTGAAAGTAACACACACAGAGGTAACAGAAGCCCAGACTCCAGAGCTTCCCCTTTTGAACTGGAGTGAAGAGAGGAGATAAACTTCCTTCCCTTTTTTACCCTCAGGGTGACCTTTTTCTTTTGCCCTCCATACCTACTTACCTGTACTGGCTATGCTTAGGACAGGACACCCAAAGAGGGGTGACCCTTCTTATTCATGTCATTCTTCATGGCCCTCCCCTATGTGTGAGCTTGTCCAATTCTGCCCTAAGAGGGAACAGTTCCCTGTTGTACCTGCCCTGCTCGTGCCAGCCTCCTCTGCAGTCCTCAGCTCCTCAGGCTTTCAGTCTACTTCAGAAGAGGGAGTGGGTTTTTTATGGACTGATGCTTCATGTGGCTTGTGTGCTCTCCTCAGCTGATTTATATATAAATCCCATCTGAAAGATTGCTTATTCTACCCAGGGTACCTGCAATAAAACAGTTGTCTCAGTATAAAGATGTGAACGGGTTGGCACATATCCTAAAAATACAGGTGCATTATTAAAACATCTGGCTCAGTCACCAAATGTTGAAATGTGTCCTATGTTTTTTAATTACTGAACATTTTTTAGGGTTAAGCTCTCTGTGATCATCACTTAGGCTTTCTTTGCCCCTCCTGGACACATTGTATTTTTATTATGGCGTTGTTAGTATAGTGATGGTTACACAAAGTCCAGAAATTATAAGACTAAAAATAGTGTCTTAGCTACTGCAGTGAACCCTTTCTGAGCAAAATACATCTTTAGTTTGCTTACTTAAATTAGACTGCATACCTGTGATATAGGCCTAATTGATAGGATCTGCATTTATGAAAAAGGTCTGGAGAAAGAAAGTCTCTTAAATGATATTCTCTCTTAATGTCTCTTTTCATGACAGAGTACCCTCGTGTTTTAAGGCAATTTAGTGGTGGAACCTTAAATTTTAGTGTTCAGACTAATCCACTGAGGAAAGCCAGAGTCAAATTGGTAATAAAATAAATACTGAAAGCAGATTATTTTGCTCTTTGAATCTATTGCTATAGTGCTACACAAAGACTTCTCCTTTGGTTATTACAGAATTTAGGGCGTGGATGAATGTCAGAGGGGGTCTGTGGAAACAATTCCATTGACTTCAATTGGATTAGTATCAGTTTCTTATGAAATAATTGTAGGAAATCACTGTTTATTTTTACATTTTAGATAATATTTTTAATACACTCAAAATGTTTCAGACATGCAATGTTAATAAAGTTAATGTTAAGTTGTAGTTTAGCTGTACTGTATCAGAACCTGGTAAGTTTCTTTGGGTTATGCAGACCTGCTATCACACAGAAAACCTGTCTGCTATTGCATTTGGGGCAGGAATGCACATAATAATTTGCAGAGACTTCACAGCATTATAAGAAACAGGATTTAATGATATTGTTTCCAGATGCATGCACAAATATAGTCCAGTGAATCCCTAAGGAAATTGTACCCCTCATATTAAAAGTCCATATCTAAGCATCTGTCAAATTACTTAATGCTTAGGTATTCTTTCAAATTTCCATTCTTTTCAAAGAAAAAGCAATTGATCCAGATTAAAGTAATACTTTTCCTGAAAAAAAAAGCTAACTCAGTTATTTGAAAGCTGGTATAATCACTGAATTAAACCTGATTCCATTTATTTACTTTTCCATATTCTGTATTTATACAAAAATTACATTTATCACCAAATAATTATCGTTTGTCTCAAGTGACACATCAGCAAATGCTTATGTCATATAATTAAATATATACTAGATTGATTTATTTTCTAATCTGTATTATCCTTGTTTCCCCCCACCCCAGCTAAACTTAAGAATAGCCACTGGGCAGTTCTTAACTGAAAAAAAGATTGGTTTCTAATAGAAAATATTTTTTTATTTTCAGCTGAAGAATCTAGAGGTAACCATTTTTCAGGGACATTGCTTAACATTTCTGTATAATCAAGCTTGAAAAACATTTAAAATATTTCCTGTAATCTTGAAACACTATTGGGAGAATAAGAAAACTCATCTAGAACTTGTTATAGAAGATGAAATGAAGACTCATCTGTAACTTTCTTTAGCAGTATAGTAACTATACAGTTAGATGAAAGCAGATACTATTTTTCCTTTCCACTTGGTTCTTGGCAGAAAGGAATCTTCTAAAGTTGATGGTAGCATTATGCAAAAGAATACATGTCAATTCAAACCTTTTTAGTTTAATGCACATTTAAAAATATCTTTGCATTTTTAATGTATTTTCAAAGATTCCTTATGCAGCTTCATTGCTAGTTTGAAAGTCATAATGAGGACAATGATCATTCTTCCTTCACATGAATGGCAATGAAGAGCTATCAGAAACATTTTAGTATTTGAGGCAAAGCTGGCCACAGAGAAAAAATGTCTTTCAGCCAACTCTTTCTATTTTAGCATTGTAAAAAGAGCTGCTACACTGTTAGTGTAATTTCAGAAGGGCGGTGGCTTGAGGGAGAGGAAGTCATCTGAAGTCCTGGCAAACGAGGTGTCACATTTTTTTCCTCTTTGCTGATGTTTGCCTCCCTCTGGACAGGTTGTTCATCTCCATGTAGAATCTGGTGAAACAAGGCCTCCCAGGAGAGGACTTTGCCCCAGTTTCACAGAACTGACACCCTCATCCTACAATATCTTCACCAGCTGAGAGCAAATAGTTAGCGTCTGTATGCTGAAGCATCACCTCAGTTAGAATCCTTCTTACAGTCTGCTGAAGCAATATAGAAATTTTCAAGAGTTTCTTGTAAGCTTCTGTTTGGAAATACCCGGACTTTTCAGAAGGATTATTTTCTGAGGTGTCTCAAAGCACTGCTGTGTACACAGGACTTGTTGAACTTTGCAATGGCCCCAGCATCAGCTGCCTGTGTGGCAAGACTTGACTGGTTGCATAGCTGGTAATGAACCTTGCACTGTGTTTCCCCATTTAGATTTTAAGCAGTAAATTTCAGACATAAGTAGACACCTGGAATAGTACAATTTTGTGGCACGGTAAGCAGCAAGCTGTGTCTGATTATTTCATGCATGCAATTCAATGCTGGTTTAAAACAATGAAAAAGGAGAATAAAGTTTTTTAGGTTTTTTGGGGGGTTGTGGCTAAACTCCATTAAGAGGTCAGGTTTCTTCAGGCTGAGGTCTATACTAGAAGCAAGGTTTCATCAATAATATAGCTCTGCACAGGTCTGATTGATTGAGTCAATACTTTCATGGGTGTAAATGACTGTTCTCTCTCCTTGGGGCTAAGCCCCAGGATGCTTATTCATATCATGTTTTATTATCCTACTGAACACTATGTTGTCTCATGAGACAGGCTTTCACTTCCCCACATCGTAGTGATCATTCATTTCATCTGTTCCAACTTCAATTCCTCTACGTTGAATAGGAAAAGTTTGAATTATGCCTTCTATTTTTAAGTGAGTTTTCTTTTGGTTTGTGGACAATAACCTGATCTTTCACAACAAAATCTTACCAATGAAATTTTGCAGTGTTTCTACACGGCAAAACTATTGAAACTCAGGCAGGTGAAGTATCAACCCAGGCCAGGATACTGCTTCCTGTACCAGATAGAGGTCTTCTAATAACTTGAGTTTTTCTACATGAAACTGAATTTAACCATGCATAGGCACCCAGTTTGTGCTGAAATGCGTAAGTAAACACACTACAGGGAAAATACACTGTTGAAGTGCTTTTGAAGATATGTATTAATTGATAAGGACACCCTGAGGATGATGTGCAGGTTATATAAAGCCAATCAACTAGTCTCCATAACTTTGTATAAAAAGAAATACTGTTAATGGTTATACAACAGTTTATAGAGTATTCTACAATGCTGTTTGAATTCTGGTGACAAAGATTTTTCTATGTCCCTTATATGCATTAAAATGCAACTTTGGTTTGGTTCTTTTAATATTTACTGTGATTTCAGTTATGTTCTCCTCTGCCAATAGTTAAATGCTTTAATAATACCTACCAATAAAATAATGTAGCTCAGTGGATAAAAGTTCCACTTCTACAAAAAGTTGTCTAAAGTTTATTTAGAATGTTCCCTTTCCTCTTTTTTCCTCCATGTAACATTGGTGTCTGTATTTTTATCTCTGTCAGCCTTAAACTTTCTGAATTTCATTTGACATGTTAAAAGTATTGCAAGATATAAAAAAAGTCAATGAAAAACCAAGGAAGTGTGGCTTGCATGCAGAATTTATGATTGGCAAATACATTTTTATTTTACCATTCTGGGTATTTCTGTTCTCATTACTTTTTTGTTCTTTTGAATGACCTCCTTTTTTAGTTTGTCATGATATGTTAGGTACGTTCAGCAATGCATAAAGTAGTTGAGAGGTTTCTGAGCATACTGCAGATTTTAATTAACTGGTTAGCTTTTCTGCCAATGTCAGTATATTTCTATATTCTTGGAGCTACATAACCACCTCTGGTGACTAATTCACTAAGATTATTTCAATTTTAGTTTTAAAAATACAGTTATTAGAAAATGGCATTGCAAATAGAAATTGGTGTCAGTGAAGTTAAATTCATTTTGGCTAGGCTACATTAAAAATGTCAACTATATGAATCGACATACCTGCTTAATTGGCTTTTCTTTCAAATAAGAGAGTAAAGTTGATACAAAAAAAAGTCTTTCAGCAGTGCAGACCAGTGAAGAAACACTGGTCATGTTAAGGAGAGAGTATTCTCAGAAACAGCCCAAACCAGAAATAAGTTAACCATGAAAACAGTGTATTTCAGAAAACAAAACTTGGACTAATTTGACTCCTTTTCTGGATTTCTGTCTTGGATGTATAAGAGTTTTGCATCCTGGGAAGAAGAGATAAAGCTTTTACATTTTATTGGTCTTAACTAGAGAAATACCTGCTCTTTTTTTCCCCAAAATGTCCCGATTGTGCCCATGCTTGGCCTTGTTTGCCCAACAAAAGTTCTCTGATTTGCCAACACTTCTCTGACAATGGGGAAAATTCAACACAATTCCCAACCACCAACAGACAGATGTTATTTGCACTGCCTAGACGAATCATGACTGGTTGTAGTTGGTTGGCATGGAGACTTGGGCAGGCACTTGGGCAGGCACGGATTCCTCCTAAAGAGGTGGCTAATATCCTTGAAGTAACACACTTATCTGAATGTCTTCATAGGGGTGAGAAAATAAGAGCTTCTCTCAGAAAGGTATGTTTGCTTTCTAAACATTTTCTGACTTACCCCTGCGTAGAAAATCCTTGTTAATTTGCAAAGCTGCGCTTTTATGTGTGTCAGAGATACTCTGCTACAGCAGATTCCTGATTCCTCTTCATAAGGTTCAAAGGTCTGATCAAGGACAAGAGTTACTTAGTGTTACGAGCCAGGGATGCTTTCTGTCATCTTGTTCCTGGTTATTCACAGAACTTGCAGACATTTTTTTCATATGCCAAAGTTATTCTTTAACAGTTTTCTTCTGTATGATACTCTTTTGCAATCTCAAATGTCGGCTACAGATCATCAGATTAATTTCTAAATTGAATTTTAATGTCTAACTGTTCATTCCACATCTGTTTATGGTCTATCTCCAGCACAGAGCCTACAGATACAGGTATTATACAAATCCAACTAAAAAATCTGTTTGTGTTTATGTTCATAGTGTCCAATAACATTAAGAAACTCTAAATGAGTTTAAAAATACTCTCCATTTAATCCCTAAATATATCAAATTGTTTTGGGGACATAGCTAAACCTTCGCTTTTTTGAAGCTAATACCATACCTCTCCCTCACAAAAGAATACAGAGAGATGGATTATTTCAAATTATGATATAGACAAGGCTGTGTACAGGTGTATGCACACATATACATACACACTCGTCTTGTTGGAGTGTATTCAGAACCCTTTTGGTTTCTCCTAACTTTGTGCAAATTTACTTGGTGAGCTAGAATTTTCTTTGTTGGTTGTTAGATATTTCTTTTTTAAAAATATTTCAGCCAATTTCACACATTTTTCATAAATCTGATGAAGGAAAAATATCTCTTTAGAGAGGAAGAAGAAATGGCAGCTAAAAATAAGTTCAAGATAACTTACTAAGCTTTAACATTTTAATGTTTTCAAGAAGACATATGAAATTTAAGAAGGTGTCAGTTTGCCATATTCATTAAAATATCTGCCCCAATATGGCCAGATTACATTTACAAAACCCAGAAATTTGCTTGTATGTTCAGGCAGATTAAAGTTTTGAGGACTCGGCCTTCAGTGGTCAGACTCCATCCCTCTGGTGCTTGCAGTGCTGGACAGCTTGTGCACACTTAACCCACCAAGCAGCACAGCAAGTGCTGTCTTCTTATAACTCCGGGATCAGAATATATGGCACATATGCCACCCCCATGGAGTAAATCAAACTTTTCTTGTAATTACTGTCCCCAGCTGCTCTCAAGTATGTCTTATATGCTTTCAGCAACACCCATGCTGGTAATCAAGCTGAGTGGGTTGGAAGATGTCGTGTCTAATTTGAATGTAGAGTGGCCTGGTGCCAGACCAAAGACAAAGAAAGAAAATGGAGTAACATTGGTGATGCTAGAACTGAGGGGCAGGCAGGAGGGAGAAGAAATGTGACTAGTTTGGCAAGCAAATTGGGCATCCTTGAGCTGAGGTTACGGGAGTGGCAGGTAAGGAAGCAGAGCTTTTTGTGTGTTAGCAAAGCTTGGGACGTGGTAAGCAGTGAGGCTGTGGCTAATGACGAAACCTGGGAGCCAGTGACATGTATTGGGCACACACGCATTGAACATGACTCTGAGAGGCAACTTGAGCTTGGTAAGTAATGTGTAAAAGCTGGAGATGAATGTAAACAGATAAATGCAGACATGAGCTTGAGAGAGAGACTATAATAAGGAGAAAAAACCTAGGCGAAAGAGCCGAAGTAGAAGGATCAAGGCTGATATTTCACAGGAGTTAAGAATGGGGAGTGTGGACAAGCAGCCTTCCTCCTTCTCTGCTCTTAGCAACCTATGCAGCTCACCAGTATGGATGGCAGCTGCCCTAGCAGCTCTCTGGGAAGAGGGCAAAGTTGCTCAGCATTCTGTAGCCAGCCAGTGTTAATGCTGCTCAATATTGTGGTTTTGAAGTGTGAGGTTTTTTCCTTTACTTGTTTTATTTTTGTTTTTTAATTTTTTAGATTCCGGCTTGGAGTGCTTGGGTGTAATGTTTTAATAACACATTCTGAAAAACAGAAAGTCAAAATCAATCCCAAAAAGAGGTGAATCTATTGTGTAGAAAACAATGTTAGATATTTAATGTAATAACTTTGATATATTTCAGTAATAGCAAAAGGTAGCCAGTCAATGCATAATAATGATTTTCCTATTTGTGTTAGCACAATTGTACTCTCATGGCTGTAATCAATGTCACTATTGAGGTGGAATTCTCACGTTTGTGAGAAGACTGTGCCAGCCAATTAAAATGGTACTTCAAGGATTTGTTTGTGATCATATTGATTTCTTTAATGGAAAGCTTCTCTGCAACCTTTTCAAAGTACATACTGTACTTCACACTTTTATAGATTAATCTTGTAAAACATTATTGTAAATTGTCACACAGTAGACTTGTAAAATTTCATAAATTGCCTAAAAGATAATAAAAACTACTGTGGTTTTGTGATAAAGAGCATTAGAGCACTAGCAGCAGATGAAGTGCTTCAAAGTCTACTGGGAATCCCCCATGACAGAATGAAAATTGCAGTAGAGCAATTAGGCTAAGGAACATATCTTTTATTAAGACACAGGTATTTGTTGTGATGGAAAACTTGCTTTAAAAATGTAATACAGCTATCAAAGAAAGTTTAGAATGTTAATTTATAGTTCATAAAGTATAAAATTGTGAATAAAAAGATCATTCTGAGATTTGGAAGAAAGCAGGCATTACAGCTGAGTCTGTTAAATCATAAAACATCAGGCATGGCCTTCATTCCTCAGATATTCAGATGTGAGAGATGAACCTAAAGCAAAATTCCAAACTGGAGTCCAACTTCTCTGAAGCTTACAAATCTAGAATTTCAGATAGAAACCAGTGAGTAAGGTGTAGTGGGATCTGGATTTTCTGGAGGGAGAAGAGTACTTGGGGAAGGGATTGTGTGAGGGGATTTTAATTGTGATGAAAAGAGGCTATTTAATGCTCATAAGGGCAGGAAATTAATGTGCTGCCAACTTTATTGAATTGTAAGAGATTCCTTGGTACTTAAAAATAATGGGAAAATGTTAAATTATACTGGACAATTGATGATGATTTAGAAATGATGTTTGATTCAGCCCATTTCAACAGATAGTTTCCAAATACATTTGTGTTAGCCTTCATATTACATGCCAAAATGTAGGGTTAGGGTTATGCTGAAGCTTGTCAGCTTATTAAAATGAGGAGCAAGCAAATATGGGCATTGATCTCATCATTCATTGTTAGAGGCAAGCACTGGATCATATAAAATTTTTCAACTTATTCAATATGTTTGGACTACATACCTTTTTAATCCCTTTGTGATTTACTCACAATCTGTGATGCTGTCATTCAGAATTCTGTTTATATATGTGTGGTGTAGCATATAATAAGTGAGGTCAGCCACTGAGACCCTTGTCAGACCTTTGCTCTGATGCAAAGGGAAGCCTAGGAATGGTGCTGACCTCTTTTTATAGACATAGAAGAGGGGTAAACACAGATGCAATGCTGACTGACTAACTTATTTGAACCACCTCTGCCACTTTTGCTGAAAATAAGAGGAATGTGTACTAACTCCTTAAGACTTTCCTAATAGGTGATGGACTTTGCCTTATGCTACCAAGATGGTGCTTAGGTCTCTTGGCCTTTAGACTACCCACACTGGTATCCATGTACTTTAACTGTGTGATTCTTGATCAGATCCTGGATGCTCCTCGAGACCAAACCAAGGTAACATCTTCTCTTCAGAGCTTCCTGAACAGCTGTTTATTGAAGCAGTTTTTCTTAGTAACTAAACACCGAGTCTCTCCTTCCCACCCAAGTGTCATGGTCAGTCACTCCATTGTGAATTGTGTATGGGTAATATAAATCCAAAGCTGAAGTCTTCCGATTGAGGCCTATGGGTTTTATATTCACTGGGATGTTTGCTAATTTCATTAAATTCTAAGCTCTCTTAACCATCTCAGCCTGCTCAGTCTTCCCTTTTTACTTTTGCTTTGCATTGACTTGTCTCCCTGATTATCTTCCTATCATCAAATTTCTTTACATGAAATACATTGACGCTATAGCAATTAGAGCTAGACCTTCCAATTCCCCACCTTATTGATTTTTCTTATGCTTTGAGTGTTTCTTTCATGCTGGAAGTGTTGTGCCTGCATGCAGGGGTATAAATAGATGCCTCACTGGGCAGTATCTGCTGTGAGATGTATTCACCCTAGTGTTCTGCTGGGGATACGTGTTGCACACTCAGCGGATGGTGATAGGAGCTATAAGGTAGCTGGTTATTTGGAAATGTACTCTCTGCATTACTATATGATCAGTTAGAGTGGATATGGGAGGCTGATGGTAACAGAGGCAGCTCTTCCCTCTGCAGTGCAGTTCTCTGCCATGTCTGAGTTACACAGACATCAGACATGTTTTCATATACAATTTCTTTGCAGCAAGGGTGACAAAAACCTGACCAGAAGGATGACATTTTGTCTGGTTTCCCATGGTGGTTGTTTTCTGGGGAGACCTCATCAGAGGTGACTGTTTCCTATATTCTCCTCTTCCCATGCCAGGCAGGGGCAGATGAAGCCATGGCAAATGCCAGACTGCTATACCCACCCTCTCTCCTAAGCAGTACTGCACCTGTCTGGGGCAGCATGGTGTGTGGAAGCACATTTTCTGTGTGCAGTGAATGCCTGCAGGTATGCTGTTCCAGCGTTCTAAATCTCACCTGGCATTGTCAGGCAGTCTGTGGTAGCCTGCAGAGGCTGCTATGTTTCTGGCCTAGCTCCTAACAGAGAGCTGGGAGTACTCTGCTCTTCTTTGGTCTTGCTGTAAGATCCCATGGGTCTGCGTCAGTGCCCTGCGGAAGGTCAATTTAATTTTCTTTTTGGCGTTCTAGTCCATCATTTAATATAATGAACATGCTGCTGTGCATCAGCAAAAGTGGTCTTACGGCTTTGTCAAGGTACGTTTCACTTGCTGGTGCAGGAAGATGTGTGTGGCCATACAGGAATGTGAGGATTATTGGGCAGTGTTGGAGAGCTGTTCAGTGTGGCAGGCACAGAGGCTTATCCCTGCCACCCCTGCATAAAGAACTTGCTCTGTAGGTTCTGTCACAGAAGGGGCTGTGGGCAGTGTGGATGGTGATAAGACCGGAGCCTGGGAGCAAAGAGTAAAACTGAATTAAGCTGATGTGGTAGGCAAAGGCAAATTTTGAAAAATTTCAGAAATATTGGTTTAGTCCAATGTAAACAAATCCCTTTTAATTGAATATAGTGCTGCACTATATATCTTGCATTTTATTTAGCTTTAAGTCTGAATCTTTGCTGGAAAGTTCAAGATTTCCTGGTTGGATCAATTTCCCATGACAAATTGTCTGATTTATATAGAACTGGGCTAAATTTCTGGGTTTTGCAACCTTCATCTGTGTAAATCTTGGATCGGATGACTCTGCCCTATTAAAGGTAGTATTAGTGAGTATTAATGAGATCCACCACTGAAGACTTTCTGCTTCGGCTGCTTTCCACCTTCAGATTGATTCCAACTGACGAAGCACATAGGTAACATGCAGTAGCAACAGACAGTACTTCCACACTCTTGTTTTGCATCCACATGGAAAGCCTGGGAAAAGCTTATGAGCTGCACATTATTCTCTAGCAGCTCTCCACCTGTTTGTATGCCCTCTTTATTGTTCTTTCAACATCAGTGGTCATTAATGATGGACAGTTTACAGCAGTAATGAAGTATTCCAGAGTATCCTGAGTGGAGAACTAGTGCATTTCCTGCAGATGTGGTGTGGGCTCTTTGACTTGGTGACTCATCATTTCCGGAGGCACACACCGATGCTCAGCTCACCAGATCCCTTTGAGGCTATCTGAAAGAATCTCTAGGTCCACACTACTGTTTTCTTGTATATGCAGCTCCTCACTGAAATTTTCTGGTAACTTTGTGTAATAACTGAAGCACAAGTTGGCCAGTCACCAGTCTGGTGAGCCACTCTGTCAGTCAAGTAGAACTCTAGTAAGCAATCACCTTCTGTTTTGCGTATTTTCTCTCCAATATTGACAGGTTTCGCAGAGCAAAATATTTCCATTTCCCCCAGCAAACAGCTTGTCCTCATGTAATGACAGTTTTCCATCTGCAACAACTGCCTTTTTGATACCACAAACCACCTGAGGTGAAAATGTAACTGACTTGCTTTTCTGCAAACCTGCCAAAAGTAAAATTATTTTGCCTGTAGCAAGAAATGTTTTCATGCCAGTGTATTCTCCAACTTTTAGCAAAGTTGCATACTTCTGATTTTATCAGGACAGAAGAATAGCTGCAGTGTATTGGCAGATGAACCTATTCTATTGTGAATCAAGACAGCAGTTTTATTTGTTCACTCAGGTTTCGTATTCAATGAAGAAAGCTGTGGTGTGTCAAATTATGCCTTGTCAGTACCTAAATTTGAGCTTCTAGATGACAGGGACATGACTGAAAAGCAGACCTGTTTCTGAAAATAAAGGGAACTGCAAATATGCATTTTCAGTTCATTTTAAAGTCAAGGTGGGGATTTTTTATTATTTATAAATAGAGATTTGAGTGTGTAACTTCATGCATTAATGTTTGAAAATATTTTATTTTGAAGAGTCATATATTAATTACAAATACTCCAATTAAAGAGAAAATTTTCCAGAAGAGGGAAAGATGATGTGGCAGAAAATACAAAATAATTTCTTTTTTAAGGGGAAAAAAAGAATCTGCATAGTAATGTTTTGGCCAACATCATCTTTTGACAAACTCTGAGGCCAATCTCAAGTATAATAACTTATTTTAAATTAATAGTTTCATAATGTAGTTAAAATTGACTTCTACACAGGAACTTACTTTTCCACGCACTTCCTTATATTGGAAGATATTTAATAAAAAACATTACTTGCCCTGATCTTGCCAGCATCCCAAGGGATTTGACAAGTTGTATCATGTTTTTAATCTAGTGCAGCAGAATTCTGAATCCTAAAGAAATTATCCATTGTGTGTGTGTGCTAACTTTGGATAGCAAGGGCGCTCACAGACTAGAGTATAAGCCACAGAAATGTGCAACCTTCTTCCTGTTGTGTGACCTGAACTGATGGCACTGCTGGAGTTTCCCTTCCCAACAACTTGCAGGTTTTGGAATATGTTGATATTAGGTATAGCTTCTTCTTTACTGTTCAGCTTATCTATGTAAAAATCCTTCTGCCATGATTCCTTTATGCCAAACAACCCTAGCCTTTTTCTCCTTTTACTCGTGACAGCATCTCAAATACTCTGCTTAGGTATGTTATTTTCCAGGAAGGGTATTCCGCCTTGGAAGACAAAGAGCAATGGCTTTATTCTTTCTGCTGCTTCAATCCTGTCTGTGCACTTCTTAAGCATACTGAATCCAATTGTGCTTAGGATAGGGAAGGTGAGAAGCATGTTCTGCCTTTTTGGGTAGTCCCCAACCTCCTTCATGATCATAGAGGCATTGACAGGAAGAATGGACTTCAAAGAATAGTTCTTTACTGCTGGAATGATAGAGGTTTCTTTAATGAAGTTTTATGTAGTGTGAAATATAAAGTGAGAAAAAGATGAATATAAGATACCTAAGTATTCATCACAGTTGCTTCTTGGAAGAAAAATGTTTGTCCCAGTGAAATCAATAGCAATAGGAGTGTCTCTGTTGATTTTTTGCAGGGCTTGGAAAAATTTCAGCATGAAATAATAAACCTTGGCTGCCTATTTTCCTTGTTCTATTTGCATTTCATCAAGTAATGGAGCATCAGCTACAGCACATTAGAAAATCCAATCTATATTCTGAACAGATATGGACTTAGTACTTTGACAACTCTTCAAGTCAACATAATTTTAAAATATTTTTAATCACAACAGTATGAAAAATAGTGTGGATTATTACTCCACTAGCAAATTAATGTAAGAATATATAAAGGTGGGAGACAGTAAAAAAAATCACTGCTGTAAAGAGACTAACAATATGCAACGAAGTTTAATGCTTTGACAGTCTAAAAATTGACAGTTGAATCATCTTAAAATAATACAGCAAGAGCTGTCCAAATATAGTCCATCAACAACTGTTTCATACCAAGAGACCTAGAAAAAGCATTGCAATAACCCAAGTTATAACAAGACTTCAGAATTTCATGATAAATCAGTGCAGTAATGGTTACATGATTAAACATGTAGACCAGTGTTAAATCATGTCTTGACTTCTGTTGAACCAACTAAAATGTTCTCAAAATTAACATATTTACAAGAGGATATTGTTTCATAAGAAATTAAAGAGACATATTCTACATATTAATGTGTATTATGTACATAAATAATCCTGAAAGTATTTTGAGTGCCACATTTGATATAAGCAAAGAGACATTACATTTTCTGTGTGAAAGAATTATTAGGCTGCAGCTCCGGATTGAGGCTGTGAAATTTTTGATTCTGACAGTAAATCATTTCAATAGAGATGGAATACAAAATGTCTGAAGCTAAACCTTTAGGGAAATGTATATGTATTGTCATCATATCCTCAAATATTGTAAAAAAAAAAAGGAAATTAAAAAATGAGAAGGTTCATCAAGAAAGGAAGGACAATGTCAATCTAGGATTTCTGCTAGAAATAAAATTGCTAAGGTACTACTACAGAATTATAAAGTTCACAACGTTTCTACACTGGAGCTGTAGGTCCAAATGACAGAATAACAATAATGCCACATTTGCCTGGGAAGTCAGCAATACATGGGAGAAGTGAGATGAAATAAATTTAGTTGAGGATCCTTAAAAATTTCATTGTTTTGACCTAGTATTAAATCACATTAATTGATGCAGTTTGTATCTCAGTACACAGTGCTTACATCACTTGTAGCAGTTTCTTCTCTGCTTGCTCAGTTTTACCTTGCAAAGGCTATGCTTGTTCCAGAATCAGAATTCAGAGGGAGATCTGAGGGTTGAGGGGTGTGTGTGTGTGTGTATTTTCATAATAGCCCATGAAGACAACACAATAAGCCTCTGCTGTTTAAAATAAAATTTTTAGTTTGTAGTGTGGGCAGTATCAAAGTGGTACCTCTTTACTGTCACGAAGTCTTACTCTGTCAAGCTGTGATACTTGTGTAGCAACAGAAATCTAATGCATTTACCACAGTTCCATTCCAGTCAATTCTTAATAATAATTTTTTTCACAGATTTTTATGGCTGGCAGTTCCAAACACATGTAGCTGATCTGTTTAGTAGCTTTCCAGCAATACACAGCCAGTTTTAGAAGTGCCTTGTAAAAGCATTCTAGTTTTTAAATCCCCCTTAAAGTGTCAGCAATGCAGTTGTATAGTGAAAGTCCTCCTGCTCAGTTTGTTTTCTTTTCAGGCAAAATGACAAACTCATCCCTTACCTCCCTCTGCCTGGAAGCAGAATAAATATGGTGTAAATATTCATAAATACACACCCTTCTGGGGGACAGTGCTCAGCCTCTTGGGAGGTTTCTGGATGAAGTTACTGTTTGGAACCACAGATCATGTTCACAGACTCATGGCATCTTTTGAAACTCTAAATCTTTTGCTGTCTCCTTTTTCACTCTCTATCCATAATATGCTCATGCAAATCCTTAATTTCTTCAGACACAGATGACATCAATACAGACTTCTTTGTAACTCTGAGGTTTACTTGCACATAATATCTGAAAATTACACAGCATTCTTGCTCTTTTTTTTTTTTAAATTATTCCACAATTTGCAGGATAAAGTATTCAGGATCAGAATCACTGTTCTTTTGTCATTAAGAACTTTCATATTTCAACCATTTTTACCTACAAGAAATAATAAGAACTATGTTCTACTACATCTAAACCCAGACTTTTTTTTTTTCAACATGTGCTCCACTCTAGGCTCCACAGATGCAATGTTGGTTGTATCATGCCTAGCAAAAATCAAATCGATCTTCATAATCTTTTGTTCAGAAGGGGAATCCTGTCTGTGCCAATGACCTGAGAATGGTAGTCAGTTATGGGTACATAAATTTCTTACAGTCATTTCAAATAAATCAGTGCCATATTAGCTCTAGGGGATCGATATTTTTATCATAAGCACAGGATCATTTGTTTCACTCGAGCTCACTTTCATGGCATATACCACAAACCTGAAGAAATATTTAGTATTGTCTCACCAAGATTTTTCAGTCCGAAAATGGTATTTGTTTTCCTGGCTTATTCTCTCTCTTTATCACTCCATGCCCACTCACTCCACCCCCTCATAACATCTTAAAAGCCTTTTTTTACCATACTTTTTTTTACTATAACTAAATAAAAACTGAAACCGAATGCTTACTCCTGAACTGTTGAAAAAAAATCCCTAGAAAATTGCTGGTAGAAATACCTTCTTCATGTTTTGCAGGTCTCATCCTGCATTATAGTTCTGGCAGTCACATTTTACTCTTTCATTTGCAATGGAAATATTTTAGCATTCACATAAACCATTGCTGTTATTAGCAACCATAGCACTAGAAGGGCACATATTGAAAGGTTCCTTACACAGGTATCTTAGTTTTGTGCTTGCTTTTCCTAGTGCCTCAAGACCAGGTTTCTTTGATTCAGTTATTTACTTTCTCGGAACACTTTATTCAAATATATTTCCAGTATATCCTTACATAGCAAAGTTTCTGGACTTTGCATTTGTAAAGCTGTCCTGGATCTGTTCTTCCAGGAATCAATTTTTTTTCCCCTGTAAATAACAATCACATTAATCTCTAGTGTCTTGGGGATCCGTGTTTATTTTTCTCAACTTTTTCTGAGTGTCCACATCTTGTATTCCATCCCTTCAAAAGATTGTATTTCTGGTGACAGAATCTCTCTCTGCCAAGACAACCTGCCCTCTGGTTCTAGTGCTAATGAGTCCCTTCTGGCTGCTTCATTCCTATTTTTCTTAGCTTCCCGTGTCTTGCCATAGCTGCTCTTTTGGCTGCCCCTGGATGACTTCAGAGGTAATTGCATTTATCCCTCCTTGTGATATCTCATTCATGCCATTACTAGCTCTTCATGGCAGTTTGCATTTCTTGTGGTAACTACTGCATTTGGCTAACAGTTACTTCTGGGCATGACATGCTGCCTTGCTGACCAGTAATATAGGGATGGTTGTATTGCTAATCATTGAAGGAAATTACTTCAATCAAATTAATGGATTAGAGTTAATGGATTAGAGTTAATGAGTGTATATGCTTGGAAAAGTGTTGGGTTTTTCTTGCTTACTTGTTTTCTGTGATAGAATTAATGTAGACAAATGTTCATTTTAGCAATATTAATAAGTTCATTATAATATAATCAGTAACAAATTGTGTTTTTAAAAGTTTAGCCTTAAAGAGTTTCAAATGGAAGATAATTAGTTATGCAGGGCTACAGCAGTTACTGCTTAGTGGTAATTGATTGATTGATTAAAGAAATGGTAGGAGTTTTCAGAAGCAGTTTCAAAATGTTCAAGTCGTTATTAGTGTGAAAGCCTATCAGTGGCCTGAGAGATGTATTAAAGGTTATCAGATGGCTTTTACTGTCTCATTCTTGTGTTGACTACAATTGAGGATTTTAGCAGATACCAGAGAAATATTTCAGTCGTGCTGTTTTTCTTGCAATTAGCAGATTGGTGTGGGAAGTTGTCACTGGGATATAGTGATGTTTCCTGATGTGCAGGAGGCAATGATTCACAGTGTCATCAGCAGCTTTCTAAAATGGATTTTGCAGCCATGAGGTGAGAAGATATCAAAGTAAAGCACTTTAGTAATTTCATGTGGTTTATTTCATGTAGCTTTCACATATTATAGAAGGATTACTGATTAACTGGATAGTAATTACAAGGGTTTAAAACAAATTTCAGAACTACTCATCCCACACGCACAAACTAGATGATGTCTGGAGGATTAAAAAAATGTACAGTGAGGCTGCTGAAAAGGACAAAGAAGCAGCTTTATGACTTTCCTACTACAAGAAACTGAACAAGAGGTGAATGAATAAAAGCCCCAAGATAGAAAACTGTACCACTAACAAGAAGACCAGAACAGCAGCTGTCTCAGGCAAGAGAAAAATGAGGTGTAAGAAGCAGTGGTGATGGTACTGTGAGCTGGAGATATTCCCAGTCTGAAAACTAATGAGAACCAGTGAGTGTGATCTTGAAGTAGAGCCAAAGCACTGTACCAAAGGAATTCAGTAGAAACAGAAGTAGCAGCTGTCATCAGGCAGCAAGGAGAGCTTGATTTGTAGGCTAATGAAAGTTCAGGGAACATGTTAATTTGACTAAAAAACTTTAAAAATGCTGACTGAATTGGAACAGACCCTATAGTTCTAAAGGTCTTTAAGTTGTGTTATGGGGATAGGAGTCTTGAATTATGGGCAGAGACAGCTTGCATGGAGTTTAAGCTTAAACTTGTGAGTGAAGCATCCATGTATAGCAGTGTGGCCCGTTAAGATCCAGGCTGTTCCCACTGCAAATAGATACAAAACCAGTATCACACTCCCTCCCAGATAATGCTCGTGTCACTGCTGATGCTGCAGGGCAGCCCTGGGAAAGTCCCGGACTGTGCTCTTGGAGTCAGTGACAGGTGGAAACTGGAAGCAGGGATGCACGGAGTCAGGAATTACACGGATTGGGATCAGGGGCAGATGAACGGACAGAGTCTTCCCAGGATGCTGCCATGGACAAAGAGAGCTTGACCCTTATGATCCCTCAATTTATACCAAGTATAACACATAAGAGATGGAATACTTCATTTGGTCAATTTTGGTCACCTGTTCTGTCCACTCCTCCCTCTAGGAAGGTCACAGGCGTGACCCCTGTTCTCCCTTTTGTTTCCGGAGCATAAGATGTTCAGCAGAACCAAGCAGTGGCCTTGGGTCTGCATACCATTCTGTAGCAGTGACTATAAACATTGAGGGTTCTCAGTCGTGGAGGCAGACACTGGCTGAACAACGTGCAGTTAATTCTGGGTGGTATGGTTTAGTGGCGACGTAGGTGGACAGTTGGGCTGGATGATATTGAAGGACTCTTCCAACCTTGATGATTCTATGATTCTAATTTCAGCAAGTGCAGGTACTTAGAATAGACTTAACTGAAAAGTAAAATTACTAAAAAAACATTGCTTATGTTCTGACTCAAACCAGGACAGAGTGATACATTTATGACCATAACAGTTCACATTTCATGGTGAACATGAGGGTGATGGCAAGTTCTACTAAATAAAGATTTTCAGTAAAAAGGTTCAGCCTTGACTTTTGTAAAGAGAAACAAAAAGCATGGTAAAGGAACAGATGGTGTAGCTTTTTTTCTAACTTGCTCTTGTTGCTTGAGTGGAAGGTTCAGAAACTATTTTTTTGAAGAACTGTGCATTTTGGGGAGAGTGCTGGGTAAGCTTTTGCTCTGTGCTTAGTGTTTAATATATGGCATGGTATTGAAAAAATGGAGCTGTTAGGTAAAATATCAAGTCCTTCAGGAGTCTTTTTATCTCCTCTTTTAATGCTTTTTCTACAAAAATAATAAGATAAAACTATTTATTATTGTTTTGCTAAATATTTAACTGCTTCTCTCAAGTATTCTTAGTATGATTTAAGATGAATGTCAACATTCTGGCCCATTTTTAGTATAGGTTGAATTATTGCTCACTGCTTATGTTTTCTGGAAGCTACGATGTCACCTTGTGGATTAAATCAGTAATAGGTGCAGTTTGCAGAAACTGCAAGAATCTACATGAAAAACCAGACTATCAGGAGAGTTAGCAGTGTCTTCTAACAGAAAAGAAATTGTGCATTTAAGAAATAAATATTATACTGTTGCTGAGTTGCTGGGATGATATGGGCTATGTTCTTGTGCTATTTAACCTGCTTACTGGTTAGACTCAGCATACAGTTTGAATTGCAGTGTGCTCCAGTTTGGGATTGTTTTTAATGCACGTTTTAAATCAGTCCTTGTTTAAGAAGTTTAAATTCTAGTCCTTTCGGTGAGAATAAAGTATATATTTTAGTATTCTTAAAGCCTACAGTTGTAATTATTGGAAATGGTTATTAAAGGAGGTTGCATTCCTTATATTAACGTTATCTTGTGAGAAAATATAATTATAGTCAAGAATTTTTAAGAGAAATTATTATGCTTCAGTACTACAAGTGAAAAATGTGGTAATGAGGAGATACATTAGCTGAAATTACATGAGAAAAATGATAAGTGGAAACAGCAAAGTCTTTTCATTATGAAATAGAATTATTCATAACAAAGTGTGTTTCTTTTATGCTTGTTAGCTACCTGCTTTTGGGAGGGGATTATATTTTTTAATGATTTTATAAAAAAGGGAAGCAACTAGTTTTTTCTTTCATGATTAGCTAATAGTGTTTTAAGTAGGCAAACTTGATTTCTATCTCAGTTTTCAATTTTTTCTGTTGAAACTACTTCAGAATAAGGTATTGTTCTAAGCTAAGAAGTAAAATTTGTTTTCTTAAAATTAGTATTAATGACATATAAATAAGAGCACAATGAAGTAGACAACGTGATAATTTGCAAAATGCAGTGTTCTGTAGTAATTTGGTTTTCTGGAAAAGCATTTGAATCTACAAAGATTTCCATGAGTAGAGGGGCAGAAGGACTATTGTTCTGTTTCCTATAATTAACTGAGCAGCAAGGTGCATTTAAACAAACAAAGAATGCTGTTATTTCTTATGTCTAGTTAAATCCAGTTGAAAATATGTATATTTAAATAAATGCATGCATTAGAAAAGTTTTCTCCTCTACATGTGCATCTAGTTTTAGGTTCTACTTCAGTTTAAGGTTCTATTTCTTGAATACTTTTAATGAGTGCTATCCATGAAAGAAATTTCAGGCACAATATAATTCAGTTATAAATTTTTGTTTTGATTTCATGGCCCAAATGTTTCCATATACAGTATGATAGAAAAGCTTTGTTCTTCTACCCTAACTGCATGTATTCCATGACAGCAAAGCAGTCCTCAGAATGGATGGTGTTACATTGCTACTTCAGTGGAAGAGGTACCTTATTGCAAGCTGGGCATAATGTGTGGGTTTTTTAAATGAGGTTTCAGTTAAATGGTTCTTAATTATATGATTTGACCCATATGTGTATATATCATGTACAGGTCTAGAATGAACTAGACCCTCTGTATCTACATATTATGTTCTAAGAGTTTCCTCCCATTTTCCTCAGTTAAAGTACTATTCTGGATCAAACTTTCCTGCTATAAACAAGGTAAACTAGTCGATTATGAACTGAAAACTTAAAAATGGAAAAAAAACCCACATTAGTTAGCATTTTTGCATATGACTAGTTGTCTTGAAATTTTACAGGAAATCTGCCCTTATTCTTCAAAGAGAAGTTAGGGCTTTATAAATACAAAACCAGTTTAAAAGTAATGCAGGGAGAAAAATTGGAAATTAAAATGTCAGATGCATTTAGCAATCTCACCATAAGAAGTCCATTCTCTGATTAAATTCTAAGCAGTCAAAGCTTTGTGTGTTCAACATGCTTTTAGGCCAGATTTATGACACTATGAAAAAAAAGGACCTGCTTAAGAGCCAAATGTAGGATAGTTTTGTTAGCTGTGTTTTAATTAGTATTTCTTTCTTGAAAGCCATAAGACATTGCTAAGTGCTTAAATATTCTCAAGGCACTCTGCATCTGTAAAACTGAGGCACCAAAGATAAAAACTCAGAATCTTTAATGGTCTTTAAAACATTATCTAAATCACCAAGCTCTTAACTGAAGTGTGAAATATATTTAAGATGCTTGAAGTCTGATGCTGATACTGTAATAACAGAAGTGAGTGGCAATAACCATTTGAAGAGAGCTCTGGAGCACTCAGCAATCCGCAGTCACTGTGCTGATGTGTAGGGTTGATTGACCTGCACTGAAGTTAGGAAATTCTCATTTTTTCTTAATTGATCAGTATTTACAACTTGGCTTTGGTTTTCCCAGTGATCTTTAATGGTTGGTCAAAGGACAAGAAATGTAGATTATGATGTTGAAGTGGCTACATCTGAATAAAGGCCTCTTTCATGACTGCCTGTAACACCTTGTTCTGTGGTCACTCAATCCCATTCACTTCATTGGAGAGAACAGCTGATATTGCAGCACTGGGAGGTTTTTAACATCAGTGACAGAACATTGTCAAAAAACCCACTAACTTAAAGTTGAATAAAATCATGAAGAAATTTTTTTCCATTTCATTTGTGGCAGGAAAAATGACTGGATTACATTTTTTAACATCCATCCTACTGTGTTATTTTGCTTAGTTTTTCTTCTATATGCCCTACAGTTAAATTTTTTTACTTCTAGCCGTGAGAAGAAAAAGCAAAACAGGGTTTCTAATGGTGTTTTTTTCCCACCTGTTCTGTTTTGCATGTATACATCTTTGCTGTTTCCACACTGCTGTAAATAAGTTATGATCACCAAAAGAATATTTCCATTGCTAATAAGATTAGAAATACCTTTGCTGTCAGGTATAAATTATTCATTGCTTCTCATGTCATCTGCTCTTGAGCAGAGAAACTCGTGTCTTTTTAATTCTTATAATAGCTAAGAGAACTCCTTACGTGTTAATTCTTTTTCTTTGAAATGTCTTCATCTACTGTTTAATTTTTTACTTTTTCTAATTTTTTAATCTCAGGGTTTTTTTGTTTAAGGTGTTGGGTTTTGGAGGTTTTTTGCAGTTTTGTTTGGTTTTTTTTAAGTAGAGGAACTCAATACATGGTATTATATGTGATACTCCATAGCATGTGATTCGCTACAATAAATCTGTATAGTAAATACTACCCTTCTACTGTATGCTTCTGCTGCCTAATGTAGCACGTCCCTGAGACACCCAGAGCTCACAGACATGATGGCAATAAAGTTTAATAATGTTAATAATAGCTTATAAGAGAAAAGTGACAGTGTATCAAATTAAAATTGACACAAATCACTAGTCTTAAAAAAAATGCCTATTGCTCTAAAATACTAGTCGAAGCTTTTCTAAATACCCATTTCCTGCATTTACTAAGCATATAAGAATAAAAACCCATTAATCCATTGGAAACCACTGATGGAGTTGACAAAGGCAAGTGGCAAAGGCTAGGTTGCAGCAGCCCCATAATGAAATTACACTGCTTCTGCAGATGGGAAGAGACATGTAATCAGTAATGTAATAAGCATGTAATGTAACGTAGTATTAAAATGTAGTCACAAAGGTAGGGGATCTAGTTGCAGCATCAGATGTTTACAACAGTTCCTTGTAATTTTTTTTTTTACTACTCCTCTTCTTTACCATAAAATACCTTTCCCAGTTTTCTTCCACATTCTTTGAAATTTTTTTAGACTCGCGAGATTTGAGTTGTATTTAGTTCTGTTTTCCTTCCTTTGTGTTTCAAATACTTCTGTGTGCTGTAAAGTACCTGAGTATCGATTTCTCCATAGTCTCTGGTTTGCACTCATCAGGTAGCTGATGAGTGTTTTGCCAGACCATTGGGATATTGCGGTTCTCCAAATTAATGGCCACCTATTCAGCTGCAACTGTTGGACAAGTATTTATTGCAATTGTTTAGATTTTGGCCTTTCATTGCTTAAAAATAAGTTATTGACTACACAGACAAAGACTAATCTTAAACATGTTATTAGTTTTGATAAACTAATATCCTCTAGGATCTGATTTCGAAGTCTTTATTTTTGGTGATGCTAAAATCAAAATGGAACACAGACTTACTGGCTTGATGCAAATCTCTCAGAATAGAGCATAAATACATTGTATAGCATTTTCCTGTGAATCAGAGTAGAACATATCTTTTGTAGATTGCAATCTAATTCCAGGACTTTATTCCTACAACACGACCAGTAGACTGAATTATGTTTGCTTCCGTATGTTGAAACCTATGAATTATTTCAGTTTCAGCTTTGTGGAATAATAGAATTTCTCACTGGTGCTGCTTGTGTATAAATCTTTACAACTCAAAAGTTGTAATGGATACAACTAGTGTTCTTTATTCATATTCATTTTTGCAAACAACAGGATGGTATCAGACAGCATGTGCTAAACTGGTACAGAGGAAGGGATTAAGTGATTACTTACTTGGCTTTGGAAAATTGGACGTGTATGGTTTAAAGGATCACTACTATTTAGAGGAATGTGTTTTGACTGCAGAATCCTTTGCTTCCGACTCTTCCTGCTGAGCCTCCCATAAAAGTCAAATATAGCAGCAGTAAATAGTATTGCAATAAAGACACTTCATACTTTCCCCTTTCTGTACAGTGGGCATGGATCACATTGACCGGACAAGTGATTGCAGTGAACGAAAGTTGATCTGTAAAGTCCAAACAAATAATTCAAAACACTTATTCACACTGTCTAGGAGTTCCATATTCCATTTCAGTAATGCTTCCTATCTACAGCTGCTAATTAATATTCTGAGAATCAAAAAAGATAAGCTGGTAGCATGAAGACACCACAGCAAATTCTTTAAATCAGTTTATTAGAATCTTCATGGAAATTAATGTAAAACATTGTGGTTTGAAATATAGCTAAAATAATATCCTGTTGAGGTAATAAAAACTGGGCAAATCAATATTCTGTTGCAGCCCTTCCATCACTGGTCTTAGAACCGATAGCCATAAAAAGGCTCTTGGAACACATCAGGCTCTGCTGGCTTACACCTTTTTTTGCCCTTTCTTCCCAGTTACCTTTCTGTGTTTCTTAAACTGCTTCTGACAAGAGTCTTCAGTTGTGGGACTTCTTAAATGACTGCTAAATGACTGTTACTGAACTGGCTAGATCTTCCCAAAATACTCTTTGCAAGTGAATCTCTAAAGGTAGTGCTTTTCCTGTAAGTTGATTATTTGTGAATGGATTCTAAAGGCTATCAGCTATTAACCAGATACCTGCTAGATGGTTTGCACAACCAAAACTGAGGCTGAAGTACACTGTATGAACATGCATCTCATGCCTTGTTTGTGGGAAGTCATTTACATCACTTTAGATGTTGAAAAAAGCTTTGCTATGCCCAATATTTTTACACGATGCAGATAGAAATTATTTTCTGCAATTATTCATAACCGATTAGTAAGACTGGCAAACTGGGCTGAACAAAACACTTCCTTAGTGTTTGCTTACTACTTTACACACAAAAACCAATGTTATTTAGACTGCAAAACAAATACTCAAAAGCTAGAAACTTCCATAATTACGGTAATTTAGCCCCTTCTCCATTTGCAGTCTGATACTACACTCAACCTCATAATCATACATGATTTTTGCACAAGGCGTGTGCCTCATTCATTGCTCAGGGAGATCAGTGCACCTTCCTCTCTCCCAGCAGATGCAGGGTACTCTTCAAATTCTGCTCTGAATACCAATGATTCATTTCCTCATAGACGTCTATGGTGCCCGTAACTACCTTTTCCAAATTCTTCTTTTGTTGTAGCTTTTCCAAAATGTTCCTACAAGATGAATGGCTGTTAGCCATGTTTTATGACAGAACACATTGCAGAGATTTAATGATATGTAATCGCCAATAAGTGTGTAATCGTTGACTATTCTATTATAATATAGAATGGATTTTAAAGGCAGCCTTAGTCTTAACAGTTTCTACTGGTTTAGTTTTATGTTGTAACTTTAATAACTTTCTAAGCATATTTGATGGGTTTCTTATAACTTTTTCATGAACCAACTGAAAAAATAACAGCGCACCAGAGTCAAACTTTGAGACCCTCGGGGTGCCGCCACTGCACACAGTGAGAATCTTTGACTCACCCTCACAGGCCTGTGCTATCTGAATTGCTGAGGTGTTGCTGTTGGGGATTACTCTGTACCTGCAGCAATTACAGAAGGACTCAGGACACTTTACTCTTAGGTTTTGCAGATGATTGCTGGCACAGAGAGTGGAAGTTGGGTTATATAACAAGCTGTGAAGGGAATTTGTCCGATGAATGGGGAATGCTCTGTGTGTGTCCTTCAAGCTTTAGATTCCTTCTGCACCATCTTTCCATCCTGCCTCACAGTGAATCCTTTTGGCATACTCCTCATACTAGTCCCTTTTTCCTCATGAGGAGTATGCAAGCCAGCCCTGCGAAGGATTTTTTAATAACACTTCTCCTCTTCCTGCCTTTTAATCTGTAGCCTTCAGCTAGTCTCCTGAGCTTTTTGTCCAGTCTGTATATTTGCTCTGTGTTCTGTCCTAACAGAGATACAATTGACACTGTCCTCTTCAAGGAGATGGAAAAAAAGATGGCTGTGACAGAAAGGACAAGCTTTATTCAAGTATTTATTCAACAAGGTAAGAATAAGGATGCATTTAATATAAATTCAGCATTTTTTTTTCTCTTTGGGATGTGGGGATGGAGGCAACCATAATTTTTCTCAGCTATGTTATAAATGCCTGAGTAATTTTGACTGAGTTTTTGAAGTCAGTCTGGGACAGATCGATCACTTAGGAAGGCTTTATGCAAAATCTTTACATTTTTTAGAAATGGTTAATAGTTAAAAATGGACTCTAAATATAAAAATTGAAGAATTTTAATATTTGAGAATGCTGTTACCTGCCCTTGCTTACAATGATTTTGTAAAATTTGCATATTCATCACCTTTATAACATATGTCAATTAATGTGTTTAGCATTTGTTATGCTAAAATTAATACCAATTATGCAATTGCATTAATGTAATGCTTGTTTCTATGATGTTACAGAATTTCTTGTGATGTGCAGTTCTGTTGATAGCCCCTGCCCAGATAAAATGTACTACAATGTGTGTATATATATATATATGATATATGATGTGTATATGATATATATGATGTATATGATGCACATGATGGGAAAGAGCCTCAGCACTATGCCAAAGCTGGGACACATGCTGCTGTGCGCAGTCTGTTAGGAAGCAAACTCACTAGTGGTGACACATTACCCTGGCTCCCATCTGGCCACATCCAACACGTAACTAGTCAGTCACTGTGGTTATGTCATGAATCCAGGTAAAAACCTAGATGATTTGTAGTTAAAATATTAACAAAAGAAGTCTTCATAGCAAAAAAACCCACACCTGACATAGGAGCGTTTACAGAAAATGAAGCTTCACAGGTATAATTACTAGTATTTCATTTACTTGAAGGGACATCATTACATTATAGCACAGGTATTTTGAAAGATGTCTACAAGCTTCTTTAGGTATGCTTTCAGTTATTAAATACAGAATTTAATTTACTAATAACCTTTTTGGCTTTAGTCTCATGTTATTTTACTTACATTCTTATAAAGTGCAAAAAGATATTTTTCCTCAAAACTTAGGCAGAATTTTCAAATTTTAAGATGTACATTATCATGTTACAATCTGCAATGAAAAAAAACCCACAACAAAACAAAATAACCAAAAAACCTTGGCAATTACAGGACGAAAAGTCATTACAAAGAAAGAAATGTACCAGAGAAGGGCTGGGATAAATAACCTGTGACATAATTTCATATAATTTAATCTATTTTCTGTGTCCATGATTAACTGGGTAAGAAGCATTGAGCTTGAATTTCAGAAAAAAAAAATAAAATTCAAGTTATTTACTAGAAACTGTTTGTAGCAGAAAGCATGAAAATAGGTTGCCTGGAAAAGCTGTACAATCTCTAGTATTGGGAGATATTTAAGAACATATTAGACACAGATGTGTCAATGATTAGGCAGCTGGCCAGGGGATAGAATAAATAACCCATTTTTTGTGACTGGAAACTATGAAGGTACTGAAGAAGTAAAATGAATTATATATAATATTTTTAGTTTCACATACAGAAATACGGGCAAAAATTTACACAACAGGTGAAGGGGAATTTGTGCAGTTCTGAGGAGATTTTTACTAAGCTGATTCCTCAATAATACTGTAGGTTTACAGATTAATTTGAGGGGGCTCAGTAATGAATGAGAATTGAGGTAAATAGGAAAAAAATATTAATGAAAAGTGGGCTTTCTTTTGAAAAACAAAATCCACTTTTTACTCATTTAACTCTGCTAAACTCCATTGAAAATCTCAGTTCCCCTGTATTTGGGGATTTTGCAGAACTGCTTGTTTTCAAGGTTTTCTTTTCAGTGTGATAAATCACAACAAGTTTACGTAAGTTGTAAACTGAAAAGCAGTCTGCTTAAGTGTATCTTGTGGTTGATCTCATGTAATGAGAGATGATGATTCACTGCGTACTTTTAAAATAATCACTCTGACATTCTTTAGAAAGTATCCCAAGAATTCAGGAAGCTGTCATTGCTCAGTTCTACTGAGGAGACAGCACACTGGCAAATAGTATTTGGGACTTAAGCACATTATTAATGTATGGCTTGCTTGTTTACTTAGTATTACAAAACTACTTTTCATTCTATAGAGGAAACCTCAAAATTATATTCTATTCCATCTCCCTGTAAACCACCCAAACATCTAAACTTTGTGAACAGCAGAGGTTGTTTCTCTAGAGAAAGAAAACAGTACTTGGCATGTGTAAAAGCATTTTAAAGCGATCCTCAGCAGCTGGTTATTTTATAAATTTTTAATAATATCAGTTTATTTTGATAGAAAATTTCAAGACAGATGGATTTATTTTTTTTAAATTATCTCACAATGGTTCTGTAATAGAAATAATAAACAAGAAAATGCAGGTGAAATAAGATTTACTTGGGTTTTAGATTTATTTTTCTTACAGGTGTAAAATTGTATTATTCTATTTATGTGATTGAGTTTGTTCTAAAGAGCACTATAAATGAGTGTTCAGAGGCCAAGAGTTGAATATACATAAAACCATTTAGACCGAGTCTTCCAAAGTAACCTTCATTTGTGCTTGCATTACCTTCTGCTCTTAAGCAATTTTTCCATGTTTTTTGTACCTATAGTTAAAAAGAAAATTCTGTGATGTGGGGAGCTCATAGTATTTTTTACCTGACATGATAAAGCCTCTGAAAAAGACATTTGCCTGCTTTAGTACAGGAGTTTTGCATAGGAAGATAGAGCAGATAGGAGATTAGGCTTAATTAATCGATACACAGAATAATAAAAGCACTATTAACGGTCTGAATTGACAGGGAAGATACATGAAACATTCTCCCCTTTAGTTGTTTAGACAGTACATTTCCACAAGTCAATACCTCATCAGAAATGAAAGGAAAAGGAACATGGAACTGCGTCCTAAATCAAACTGGGGTACTGCGGTGTCTAAATTGTAGGCTCCTTGTCCTTGGAATATAAAACACAGGACCTATTGCACTCATTCTGATACCCTGTGTAGAGGGGTACAGTCCAGAACAGCTCAGGAGCTGCACAGAAAGCTGCATAGGGTGAGCAGGCTCAATACACAGCTGCCTGGGCCTAGCCAAAATGGAAGTAGTCGAGGCTCAGGGGTGGTTTTAGCCCTCCCTGTTAAGTCCCATTGTTCAGCCCACAGAAATAGATGGGGCTGTGAATCTTCTAGCACAAACAAGATATGCAAAGAAAGTGCCCTCCCCCACACTTTTGAAGGAGTAGAACAATGTAAAGGATGAAGAATTAGTGATTATTGAACTCCTTTTTATATAGCTATGTAAGTAGTAAATCATTTGACAAGGCTGAAAATGGAGACTGGCATTTCCTTCCCCTGTGGGACAATATATCAAGCCACCTGCTGGGGAAAGCCTGAACCATTGCGATGGAAACTGATTTGAAGCAAGAAAACGTCTCTACACACTTTGCTGGAGCCAAAGAAAGTATCTGTTTATTTTAGTTGTGTTTGGCGAAGGTAAAAGCCTGAGACAGTGCACGATTCCTCTTGTCTAGTTAGAGAAGAACGGGGGTCAGCTCCTTGCAACAGGGACTGCAAATGCATAAACCCTCTGACCTCTATTAGCCATCCATAAAATCAACAGGGGGCTGCTCAGCTCTCAAGATGATGAAACTTCTGAGAATGAGTGGAAGCAGAACTGTCTGGGGAACTCTTAATGCATATGCAAAGCCTTTAAAGTAAGATGGCAACATTTGAATTTAGGCATCCTGCAGTCATGAAGCTGCTCATTTGGATTTGAGGGGAGGAGGAGGCTGTTAATGATTTCCCATTTTGATCAGAAGAAGCGTTGTAGCCCTTAGATCCTTTCTAAATCCTTGTAGGAATCTGGCCTGTTCTCTTTTAGTTTTATTAGGTGCTTGATGTCCATGAAATATTGGAAGGAAATTGGATGTGATAATGTCATAAAGAGTCTATAAATAGCATTACAGTCTTCATTATGACTCCAGTTGAGCTGTAATTACCTGTGCTCCATGTTGAGCGTGAGCGAGATGAACGAGCTGCTGGGAGAGGAATTCAGGCACAGGGATGATGCGATCAGCAGCCAGCTTGGTACCATGTCATGTGAAACAAGTGCATGGAGCATCCGTACCTCGTCATCACGGATCTTTACAGGTGCATTTCCAGGCAGTCACACAACTAAAGCCCCATCATGTAAAAAAGGATGAGTGGTGTTCCTCACTGTACATTAGTATTCCTAATTACAAACGGGACCAGACAGCTGCCAGTACTTCACAAGGGAAACTGTGTCCAGTTGCAAGCCAGCAGATAACTTGGCTGTTAGTTTTCATGAGGCCTGAATTTCATTGCTTATCTAGGTTGGCGGGGTAATTTAGGTCTTACATTCTTTGACTCCACTATCTTGTTCATTCAGGGATTTAGGGATTTTCTTCTTTCCAGCTGAAGAATTAAATTTCAGTCATCTTTTTCAGTCATTTTCTTTCTCTGTTCTACAGAGGTTTGTACTCAAGCTATCAGCAGCTAAAAATCCCACATTTTGTTTGTCATTATATCATCCAATATTTGATCAAAAATCATCTCAGTTTGCTATCTCAATGTAATTAGGTGCTTTACACAATAAGATAGATGCTGAGATTTTCCTGCCGGTGCAGAGACAGCCCGTGCGGTGAGTTGTACAGCCAGTGGCCATGCGTTCTTTACCTTCTGTGAGCTACGTACACCTAGAGCTCCAGCAGAGCCTTATGGCTTGGGCAATACAGGAGGGGTGAGAGGCACTGGAGAGGTTATAGGCTGTTTAAATCCCAGATGCCTTGGGGTTTTTAGGTTAAAATTTCAAACGGGTTAAAATTTCAAGTAGGAAAGGGAGAGGTGAGAAGAAACCTATAGCTGCTCTGGGCAGCGTTCAAACAGCTGGGCAGTTTTACACCAACGCTTGAGGAATGTAACTAAATACAGGTGTGTGTGTGTGTGTGTGTGTGAGTGAATTCTTTTTAAACAGCATTCCAGGCTGTGCAAGCTCCGTGTCTTTGTGCCGGGAAGGCCGGTTGATGTGTTTAACCCAGACTGGTTTAACTGCATGTCACTATTAGTCTACGCTGTAGTTACATTTCGGCAGCTTGCGTGCGGGAAGCGCTGCGTTCCCTGCCCTGGGACTCGGGAGCCAGCCCCTGCAGGGGGTTCTGTCACTCCCACTGGTAAAATCCGCAGAACGCAGCCTCTCGCGCTTCCCGCCCCTGCGCCCCTTCCCGCGCCGCGCGTCCTCTCGCGAGAGCGGCCCTCCCGAGGCGCTCGCGCCAGCCGCAGGCGGGTCGTTTGAAGCGGCCGTTAACGGCTCCTCGGCACGCGCCGCCGCGAGGCGCCTCCCCACAGCTGCCCCGGAGCGGCGAGGGGGGACCGAGCCCTCCCTGTGGCGTGGAAAGTGAGTGGGAGAGGCCTTTCCTTTCACCCTGGCATCCTTTCTTCCTTTCATCTTGGCATGGAAAGTGAGTAGGAGAGGCCTGTCCTTTGTTATCGGTGTGGTTTAACCAGACAGAACGTGGCTGTGTAGCCTCTTGGGAGACAGCGGCCAAAGGGAGACATCCGTGTCATTTGAAGGATAGCTATCGCCCTACTTTCCTTTTTGTCCTAACCCTTTGGAAAATACCTGAGACAAAGCACCCCTAGTACTGCAGAGGGGATAACATACCTTGTTGTTTATCTGTTTATTGCAGTTGTTGCCATTTCAGGGCTAATAACCCTGGGTATAGCTCGGGGCGTGGACGGTGTTGTGGAAGTGTTTCAGAAGGATAAGGTGATGTCTAAGGTAGCATAGTTGCTAAAGGGAGCCATCCTGATCCTCAGCAGCTCTACTTCATGAGGAAGAGAAATATTTTTAAAATATTTTGAGGCAGTGGAAATAAATGGAAAGGGCTTTAATAAATAGAAAAATATTTCACAGAATCGTTATGGCTGGAAGAGACTTTGAAGATCATCCAGTCCAACCCTCTGCCCGACACCACCATAATAACACCTAAAACACTAAACCGTATCACTCAGTGCCTCATCCAGATGCTTCTTGAATACCTTCAGAGACAAAGCAACTCCACCACCTCCCTAGGCAACTTGTTCCGATGTCTAATCACCCTAATGGTGAAAAAATTTTTTCTAATGTCCAATCTGGATCTCCCCTGTTGTAATTTAAGTCCATTTCCCCTTGTCCTCTCACTGTAGGCTTGGCAGAAGAGAATAACCCCCACCTCACTGCAACCTCCTTTCAGGTAACTGTAGAGAGCGATGAGGTCTCCCCTAAGCTTCCTCTTCTCCAGGCTAAATAAATCCAGCTCCCTCAGCCATTCCTCATAAGACACATTTTCCAAACCCTTAACAAGCCTTGTACAGCTTTAATACTTGCAAATAAGATTCTTGTGTCATCCACTGTCATATGGCTTTACATGATTTGTATATCTGTCTCTTGTCCTTATCCTCAGGCAGACTGATTGATGTACTCTGGCCTCAAGTCTGTTTTGAGTTGTGCTCACAACCTATTCAACAGAGCAGAAGGAAAGCCTTCTTTTGTGCCTACTATATAACAAATTACCCTATCGCATAGATCAGAGGCAGATGTGACTGAAGATGTCTTATACTTTATCCGTCTGCTCTATGAGCATCACACTTGTATTACAATGTAAGTGTTGCTCAAAATTGTGTAAATTGCCACGCATCACATCTTCTGCAGGGAGCCCTTAGGTTGCCTGAGTAGTTCTGGTAGCATGGATATATTCTGCAAGAGCTAGGCCCTGTGATCATTTCTAAATCAGCATTGTTGGAAATGGCGAAGGAACTGAGCACCTTGTGACTGTTTAACTCTCCTTCCAGAGGGCTCTTGAAAACATGAGTGTCTTAAAAAGTCTTGAGATGTGAGGATCCTTGATAAAGTGCTGCTGACTCTTCCCCAAATTCTTGAAAATGGTTGGCAGAAACACACGATGGCTGAAAGTGGGTGTGTAATCTGCATTAGAGTTGTTCAGATCTTCTTGTAAACATCATTAACTTATTCTCAGTGGTCAGTCTTGGCTGGATGAGCACTATAGATTTTTGACACTAAGAAAACCTAAGACCGGCTATGCTGTCTCAATAACTTTTTCAAAAGGAACTATCTGTAATAAAGAACATGCATGTATTAGAATACTTTTACGATTATATTTATCATAATTATGAATAGGAAGATCTTGGCAAAAAATAATGCAATACATTATTTGCATCCTTACAACTCAGCAGCCTCAATGAAACTTTTGTGTCAGGCACTAGAAGAATGCAAATTCATATTATAAAAATTGAGGAAATAGAAAGAATGCAACTTTTGAGCTTTCCTAAAAGTCTGCCTTAAACTGTAAAAAGACTTTAACATTCCTAAGGTGTTTTATTAAAATAAGTTCTCCCAGTAATGCTGTGGTTAAATGGTATAAATTTGCTGAAATACTTAATGTAGAGCACAATCTTCTGCTATGGATTTTCAGCTGTTTTAATTGTCCAGGAAAACCTTGACATGTGCACATATTTACTAAATGACAACCAGAGAAGAGATGATTTGTACAATTGGGTTTTGTTTATCATTGTGAGAAGGCTGTTCCAGGCACACCAGAGAAACTAAGTATGCACCTATTGTTGCAGGCAAGGTTCTGGGCACCCAGGCACACCTAAAGTGGTTTGTATGAGAGTGATATGTACAAGGATTGAAGAGAGAAAATGAAGTCTAATTCCAGCCTGCCATCAGAGTGAGGCCAAAATCTAATCTGATTTTGTACTGCTAAGAGATTGCAGGATATTCTAGCAGAATTTGGCTAGGTAGTTCCCAGACCTTCCATGCACTTAACACAGAATCCACCAGTAATTCTCACAGGATGTGTGTGAAGTGCATCCTTTCCACTCAGCGATAGCTGAAGAGGCTTAATGTGGAACCTAATCATCTCCTCCAGCAACAGATGGAGTAGTTGTGCAATGGAGGTGAAAGAAGCTTCAAAAAGAGGAAATATCTAGAGGAAAAACAGCTATGCAGCAATTAGTAGGAACAGCATGGGCAAATGGCAAAGGAAGGAAAAAATGGTCCTTGGTTATTGAACAAGAACAGAGAGGAGAGTCCAGAATTAAATGTTCAGAGCTGAGGGTCCAAGGATTCCTGTGTCTCAGGTTGCAGAGAGACACCCTGCACTGCATATGTACCCTCTGGTCTTTGGATTATGATTTTAAACAACACTTTTTTCCCCCCTCTGCTTTCAGGCCTCCACCCCTTCTGGATGGGAAGGCAGATGATGACATCTATGACACCTATCTACGCCAGGTCTAGCAGTTCTCATACCAGGGATTCTGTTGTGCTTAAAGCCTTATCCTTTTTCAGTGATGTAAATATAGAGTGCACTGAGAAGAACTTCATACAGGTAAGTGATTCTGAGAAGGTGGATCAGCCAATGAAATTTTGACAAACATTTCTATCTGGACAGTGGTACGGGGAGGTTACAGAATTTAGTTAGTCTGACTCAAATCTCAGAATCTTGGAGGGGAGCTGAGGGGAAGCTACTAAACTTGTGATTTTGCAGACTTTGTTTACTTACCCCAGCAAGTAGGAAAGCATTTGATTCATTCTTCCTACAGTCTCTTATTTGCCTATAACATTTACTCTTTTGGAAAGCTTTATTAGGCAGTCTTTACACTGTTAAAGGTTCCTCTTTCTTGAAGACAAATATGTTATTTATTCAAAACAAGATCTTGCTAATTTCCAAGCTCCAGGTGCAGTATCATAGGGAGCAAGATTGATAGCAAAGCTATGCAGACTATAACATAAAGGCATGACCCTTTAATAAAAGACTGAGGAAAAAAGAAGGCAGTTCTCTTTAATTTTTCCTCCCAAACCTGCTGGTTGGCTGGGAATGCAGTTTGTACTGAGTATGCTTTCTGGAAGGATAAATGAACTGGATTCATCCTCCACTTTGGAAGAAATGGTAGCAGTTTCTGTAACTTCAATAAAGAATGTGAGGTGGATGGTATCTAACACATAGAAAAGATGTGCAAAGAACTACCATGCTAAAAGACTTGGTTTACATTTATAGTCTGCTTTGCATTTTGCCACTTCCTTTATGGCTGTATTAAGTGGTTATTAAGTGTCTTAGTTTAATGTCATACACACCATCTTTATAATGTATGTTTGGATTTTCACGTGTTATCTTTGTGGTATATTGTAAGTATGCATAATCATCTCATTTCTATGTAAATGATAAATCACAAGATGAATGACTTTAACAGTTTGAAAGAAAATGAAAAATATATAATTTATGAAGGAGACTCTTCTACAGGAGATTATGGAGAGGCATAATACGAAATAAAAAGTTTTCTCCTTTCTGGGTATAAGGTTTTTAAACAGCCCCTTCTATAATAACTATATTTGCATGCTCATTCAGGGCACTCCAGTGTGCTGGTACCTTACCTGCACTTACATTTCTTTCCCCTCTATATCAGCAAAACTGAGAGGAGGCATTTTTGAGGAAAGTACTTGGGTTGGAAGAATCCTAAAGAGCTGATGTTTATATATATTACCTTTACCATCATAAACATGTTCTTCAGAGCTCTGAAGTACAGCTAGCTGAATGTGAGCAGACTGTTCACCTTCTGGAGAATTCCATTGCCTTCAAGAGTAATCAGCTTGGGCACAACAATATGACCCTGAAGTGAACTTCTGAGCACAGGCATGGAAAAATAACCGTCTATCCCATTGCTTTGGTTCTAAGTGATGATTGTGAGAATAAGAAAAGCCAGAGTAAATTAAAGCAATCTAAACAACCACACCAGCAAAATTTCCCTTTATTTAACACACTAGTCTTCCTGTATTTATCAATTTTTTTCCTCTTCATGTCTTACAACCGCTAAACTGAAAGATCAGAGGGAAAAAAAAAAACGTTGGGGAGGGATCAAGTAAGTTTTATCTCACTGAATGGAACGACAGAGCTCCCATTGACTTCAATGGACACATCTCCTTTTGTGCTTTACTTAAACCAGGAGTGTGCTTTTGGAGCAAATTTGATCATCACCACTGACTGTGTTTTGCTTCACATCACAAAGTCATCACAGAGACACAAACTGAGTTCCTTTTGAATTAGACTGACCATAAGCAGGACGCATTCCAGACGTATACCTAATACACTTCAAACAAACCAAAAGACCATGGGATGAGAGAAGGGCTAATCTGAAATAAAAGTGCTGTCAAACGGAGGTATTGTGGATATGAAATTCTGTGCACCACTGTTTCATTTTGTAAGTCTTCTCCTGCTAGACCACATTATTTGCTAGTATAGACATGACCAGTGAATCCAGGCTTGGTCTATGTATTCTTTGTTTTGAAAGGCACCGTGCTCCTTGGTGCTTTAATAGCTTCCTTAAAAATATTGACTGTAGTGATCACTTGCAGAAATGGAGAGCAATTCAGTCGAGATTTAATATGAAATTGAAATTATGAGAAGGAAAGAAATATCTGAAATTAATTTGAGACTGTGATTCATATTCTGAGTTTAAAAATACTGTGGATTATAATTTAGAGGGCTCCTATGTGGAATTGTTATTACCAAGTCCTGTCAATGTGTTTGACTGGTTTGAAACATAAATGTCTCAGAGAAGACCACATTTTCAGGATGCGTGTCTGCTGAACTAACTTAGCACCATAAATTACATGTTCTGCTTAGAGTTAAATGCTAGGTTGTATTTGTATTCTTTCTAATACTGTAATCATATGTTCTGAAGCTTTATTATTTAGTCTTTGAAGGGTTTTCTAAATTAAAATTTTAAAGGAAAAATTTTGTGACGGAATAGGAACAGATATGGGTTTATTCACTATATTAACTTGGTGCAGTCTTACAGCACAGTCTTTTTAATTGTGACCACTTTAAAAATATTATTAGTGATCTGAATTAATTAGAGATAATGTAAAAATCAAGGGCATAAAATGACATATCACATAGCATGTGTTTGCTCACTAGATATGTCATTAACTCTGCAGGAGAAATTAATATTGATATATATATATTGAAACAGAATTACACTGGAGAGGAAGAGAGACTGAGCACTGTTCTTTGCTGACATTAATAATGGGAAAATAAAACAGAAATTAATATTAACTACAATTTAGCATACACTAAGCATATTCTGTGGTTCAGTGGGTTCTTCCTAATACCATTTGATTTCCCTGAGACAAATGGTGATTCCGGTAATATTTCTATGCTTCAGGCAAGAAAGACACCAAAACTGAGTAATTTTTCCTAGCTACCACTATACTACAAAATTTTTGTGAAAACTTGGAGCCCGTGCTTTGTGGTGTACGTGAAAGCAGGAGCAGTCAGTATACATATTGAGCAATACGCAAATTTCTCCATGGCATTTTCTGCCTCTGTTTGTGGGGTGAACAGATCTGTGTCACTGCTGCTATTTCTATTCTATTTGTTCTTTCTGGTAGCAAGCCAGCAGTTCTTGTGTATTGGAAGTAGGGCAGCGGACTGTTGTGCCAAGTGTATACTTTTTTGTTGATTAGTTTTTAACTCATTGAATTTAGAGCTGTACCAAGATGTATATTTAAGTTGCATTTCAGAAGTATTTACAAAGTTTTGGCAAGCAGAAGTTTGTCTTTTATCACTGTAGTTGGGTAAAGCCCCTGTTTTGGTTTTTTTTTTAATGTAAAAAAATGTTCAGTAGTTAGTAGTTAAATAGTTAAGAACATGAAATGTATCATAAATCAGTGAAGCGATGATAATCTTGCCTGGTTACTGCCTATAAGAAGTGACTCATCTCTATTGGGATTCTCCAGTAGGACACTAAGTAGGACACAGTGTGCTGATATGGTTTCCTATCATTCTCCTCAGTTTTTAACTTTGTTTCTACTTCTGCCTTTCTGAAACTTGGACAGATACAAGGAACTCCCACTACAAAAGTTCCCATAGTAACATCATTGATGAATTGTGAACAAACTGCATGCCATCAGCAGACTCCTGGTTTAGATGCAGCTGTTCTGACTTGTGCCTTTGCTGCCTTAGGGTATGGTAGCTGAAAATTTACTACTTTCTGCTAGCACAGAAAAGGTTTTATGTATGTGGTATCTCCAGCAGAAGGACTTGTTGCTTTAGCTGTGCTACAATCCTGTTAGGGATTAAAACTTGATCAGTGCATGAAGTCTTCAGGATTTTAAGTGCCTTGAAGTAAGAATTATTTTTTTTCTTCTTTGTTGTTTTATATCATCCCTTAGTACCATGGGGGACCTGGCTTCTGTACTTCGCAGTGTTATTCATATCACATGCTGGTTATATGCAAAAATACTATTTTAGTAGTGAATAGAAAGATAACATTCTGACCTTTCTCCCAAGTCATATGATGACCCATGACCCAAAAGGTCAGGGCAGTTGATCAGAGCCACTACCACTGGAGCATCAGTTAGGAAACTGGATATGAGGATCTAAATAAAAACTTGTAAATATCTTTATTCTCTCAGTGTAGCCTAAAATTATTTGCCAACAGGCTTGTCTTCATTTTTGTATTTCAGATTTGTTCCAAAGGATTGTAAAGAAACTTATTCTTGCATTCTTATTGTTGGTTTGCTGTTTTTTTTCTTTATTAAAAGCAGAAGCTGCATTCTTTGCCATTCACTAGCAAGCAAAGAGCCTTATTTATGTTAAGCATAGATAAGGTTATTTGAATGTTGAAATGAAATCCGATTGATGTTAATCTGCTGTTTGAACTTCTGAATGTTATGACCAGGATGTTTTTTCTTCTGTTCAAGACAAGAAAGTGGAAATTAAGTAATCAGCTGAAAAATTCTGTAGTGCACGTGAGATACTTTAGCAGCATAACCAAATCTGTTACCTGCATCCTATTTATAGCAGATTAGAAGGAGCATGCCTGATCTCAATAGCAAAACCATGTGTTGTTTCCAGAGTCCTATACAAGATGTTCCTAATTTGTTGTAATTTATGCCGCTGGAATAGTAACGGAGTATTTCCTTTCTGATCAAAAGGGCTATAGACTGCTGAGCTGGCTCAAAATTAGTTTCACAGAAATGGCAGGAGTGCTTAGTGTGTGAAAATTTCTATTGTTCTTGTGGGGTGCAATACTGACTCGTTGCAGTAACTGGCTTACTAATGGTAAATTTGAGACCTCTCTGATAATGCAATTGAAACCTGAGATTTTTATTGTTTTTACCAGAGGTTACTTTTGTGGCTTATGGGTAAAGTCATGTGATATTACTCAAATTCATGAATTACGTGAAACTGCCCTGTAAACTCAGACAGGTCAGCAGGGTCCTTATGAGTGCTGTTTGAGGACAGGCTGTACATTCTGTATGCTTGAAGAGGGAGAAAATTATTCAGTGTTTCCCTTTCTTTCTTCCTTTTTATGAACTGTTCTCATGATCCACTTTACATGTCTATCACTATCTTTATAAACTGAATGAGCTGAAACTTTGCAAAACAGATTCTGATATCCTTTTAACAGAATGCAGGCAAATTAAGGTAAATTTTTTTGTTGCTTATACCAGAGTAGTTTTATGGTTTGAGGATTGCCATTGCTGGCTCACATCCTCAGTGGATGCAGAAGACAAAACAGGTACTTCTGTCATTCTCAGAAGAAGCCTGGGAACTGTAGGTCACTGTGGTTGTTCTGCTGGTAACCAGAGAAGAAGCTATTGCTCAGCTGTGGAGAGCTGGCTGGGGTCTTAATGAAGGGAAAGGTGTAGAGCCTTTCAGATGTCATAAATTTTTGTATACTGTCATTCAGCATCCCAATTTGTAATAGATCTGTAGGAATGTCTCATTGGTGATTACTATAAAGTAGCTAAAGCATGTGAAAGCAGTTAGAATCTAGGATTGTCATGGGGGAAAAGGGAGCTCTAACAGAGAAATGTGTGAGTGTGTATACATACAAGTATCTGTACATACAAGTGGGTGTGAATGCTCTGTGTGTGTAGTGTCTGTCAGCTTTGGTGTAAATGCAAGGACTATTTATTTATTCTGTTGATTGCCAGTGTAGAGAGGCCTATGTAGCACTGCCAAAAGTTATTTCAAAGCAAGTAATATGCATTCTATTTAAATGCTAGTGACCACATCTTTGCTAGTGTTTAACCTCTCCAGATAAGCCTGGAATTAACAGAATTGTAGGAAATAATTTTTTGAGACAACTTGAAATCAAAATCAAATACTGTTACACAAGTACTGACCTGGAAGTCAAGGAAAACACTGTTTTATTAGTGGTGAAAACTGGATGCAATTTCCACCTTTGCTAATGAATGAAATCATAAACATGACTTTCCTTCCATGCAGGAGGATGAGATGTAAATCATTTTGGAATAGTGCTCCTAAAATGAACACAGTAGTCTGCAACATTTTATGGACGTAGTAAAAATTAAGGAAGCATTATATGTGATGCGTATCAATCTATCAACATCTAGCTGTGGTATGATTGTGTGCAATTGACAAAAATCTTTCATACTGGATTGCACTGATCAAGAAAATACAATTATTTGGAGCCCCACAGCAGAGGATAGTTTGTTCTGTAACACAATGTATCCAGTTTATGCTGGGAACTTAGTTGTAAAAATGTGGACTTTCAGAAAATAGTGCATATGCAAGTCTTTCTAACAAGGGAGATAAATTGCTTTTACTTGCTGTGCTGAAATTTTCAAATGTTAGAAGTTGGTAAATGCAAATTGAGCTCTGTATTTTTCATTTTATTCAAATGCATGCTTATTATTTAATAGAATTTTCTTTATAGGCATGCTGTATATTTTATTACTAGAGAGTTGGAGCATATTCTGCATTTTGCAATTCAAGTATCACAGACGCTTAATTTTAGAATAAGCAAGTAAATTCAGAATATGGTCATACTATTTTTGTTGTACAGTACCTTACTAAACCATTTTTTCTTAACCCTGAGAAATGGTTTATGATTTGATATACTGGTCTGTGGTAACCAGTGCTGTTCATGTAAAAGGAAATGACAGCAAATGGAGAGGAAAACATATGCCAACATCCTGCAGTGCAGTTACTGCCTAACGTGTGTTCATGGAGGTATGTAACATTAATGCAGAAAAATAAAAATTATAAGATGACTAATGAACAGTAGGTGGACAATAGCTAAATGATAAAATTGAGCAAGAAAGAATCATCTATCCAGGAAAGCAGTATGTTCTCCAGAATAGTATAGCAGTCAAATGGGGGCAGGGGAGGCATCAGAGCAATAATGGACAACGTCAGTTGAGAATCTTGATGGGAACTGTAAAAAGGTGGTTATGAAATTTCCTATCTCAAAAGAACTTTAGGTTAGGTCCTAAGGTTCTCATCCAATCATTATGCGCAAAAATGTCTTTTAGCTGAATATCCAAGTCTTTAGATAATTTTACTTCTGAGAGTGGATGAGCTTAAGCTTAGATAACCAGTCCTTTGCCCTTGCTTACTGAGGCTGTAGCTCTGCATCCTTGGTCACTGTAGACTTAAATGGACAAAAGCATGGTTGGATCTGTCTGGCTGAGTTTTGTTAATTTTCCATAATTCTATTCATTGCAGTAAAAAAAAAAAGTAGAACTAATTATGACAGAATAAATCTGCAAGCATTGAAAACACATATTTTGCTCTAACTTGAAACATCCTTTTTAAAAAAAGTAAGCTGAGTAGTGAACTGGCTAGCAACAGGGTAAATCCTTCTAGGCACAAGGAAGCAAGACAATCACAGGTACAAGACTGCTTGGCATGGGTAAGGCTTCAACTGGAAAGTATTTATTGCATAAGTAAGTAGTCTTGACTGTGTGGAAGGTGTGAAAGCCTGCATAGCAGTGGAATGCTCAAGGGAGGACTACTTTCAGTGTTCTGCATTCCCTCTAAATTTCCTTCTTCCCAAGTACTGCCTGGGGCCCCTTGAATCAAAATGTAGGTCAAAGCAGCCTAAGGTTGCTTTAAGTTCCCATGTGACCCAAAGAGGCATTCAGACTGTACTGTAATAGGTGGATCCATGATTGTTTTCTACTTTGTTTCAGTCAAGCACAGCTCTCAAGAAATAAAGTACCTACAACATAACTTGTAATAGCATTCTGCCTGGGGATTTGCCTCAGATGTTACTCAGCTTGAGAAACATGTACTGGCTGTGTGCGTTTATATAACATGCTTTGTAAAAGAAAATCTCTGAAGAGGAATTATCAAAGTGTAAGTAGAGTGCTACTGTGTTGGAAACAATTTTCTAGATTTTGTTCTATACCAGCGGAGGGCCATCATGACATATAAAGTGAAGTGTTTTGTCTCCAAGATACATGTCAAAGCAGAAGCTGCCCTTTTGAAAATGTGCCAGAAGTGTACCCCCTTACAGCTGGATTTTTGAAAGCACCTGACCTCAGTTCGATGCTAATGCTATTTAAGTTCATGGGAACTGGACCAGGCCAACAGTGAACTCTTCTGTAGGGTTATTCATCTCCACATCCCTAGCTTCTAGCATTGTGCTACAAAGAGAAGTCTTCAGAAGAGCATTAGGCAGCTGTTAGTTCTGATATATCCTGAGTTCTTTTTAGAACTTTAATAATAGATAATCATAATTCACTCTGAACTCTGCTGTTGCTCATAAACCATTTAAGCTGTGCTCTCGCAGTTCATACCATTTCTGAACTCATAATGAATTACAGCTTTTCTTCAGTTAGCAAAGTAGCTGGTCGGTAGTGTGATTAGTCCATTTCAAGGAATTTATATTTAATAGGGTTTAAGCAGATTTTTTTTTTACTAACTGGGGGAAGAAAACCCACCACAACACAAACTTCCAAAAACTTTATTCTCATTTGAATCTGCTGTAATTACTGTATAAGCCTCTTTTTTTTTCCTTCTGTCATGTAAGTTAGAGAGGGAATGAAGTACTGTGATAGCAGTATGTAATTCTTGAGAGAACAAGGAAGAGTGAGAGTTTCTAAAACCTTATGACAGTCTGCAGATCTCAAGTTAACAACTGAATACTTTTCCTCCTTGAAGGCCAACTGGCTCTTGCCTAATCTCTCGTGTTTTTACATGGTCCTGTAATGGGATCCATTGTGAATGATGTAGGGTCCAGCTCTTACTGGTTTTTTTAGCAAGTTTATATATCGTGACTTACATAAAGCAGCTGTTCTGGCTGCTTTAACTGATCAGCTAACAGAAGGCAGTGTCAAACAAGAAAATCCTTTTGTCATTGTGACCACTCCCTCCACCATGCAACCTACCTTACTATCCTATCTGTAGGATGAAACTTGTTTTAATGTCCCCCCTATTTTGCCTGTGCTAGTGCTTATTCACTCACGCTCTGTCACACACAGTCTCTCCCTCTGAATTCCATCTCCCATAGTGCTGTATAAAATCATAAATGCAGCAAGAAGAGTTTAGGTACCTAATTAAGGTTCTCTTCCTTTGCACATTCATCTTCTAAGGCTCACTGGTTTTCTTTCTCCTTTAGCCCATGTACCGTTTTCAAAACGGTCAGAGCTTCCCAGTGAATTTTATGGAAATTTCTTTGTATAAGGACTCATTTCTTTTATCTATCAGTTTGAATAAATTAGAATTTGAAATTTATGATATTGGCATTAATTTTTAATATGTAAGATAGTCTGCTTTGTGAAGGAGAAAACTGCAGTTTTTAATTACTTAGTATTTGTTTAATTTCCTAGTAATCGCTACAGCAAATTCTGATGGATCATAGCATATTTGCTTTCATTTTTTACCTTATTTCCTATGTTTGAGTTAGAAATCTATTATTTTGACTTTTGCAGTGTCATTCTGGAGTTCTCAAGCATGTGGTGATCTTGACAAGATTTTTGAATAGCAAGCATTGTCTTTTAAGGAAAATAGAATTGTATGGTGTTCTGAAACATTATCACTTCTTAGGGAATGTGTAAAATAATGACATGAAATAAAGTTCTTTGGCAGCACAACTGTTACAAGTATGAACAAATGTGATGAGACAACATGTGAAATGGGGACTTTGTGTGAGCAGAGTATATGTAAACTCAGTGCAAAGGGCAGAGTCTGGAAGCCAGTTTATAAAATTCAGTCAGTCACACAGAGTGTGTTTAAAATTGAGTTAAGAAAAGGCATAAACCACTAAATTCTAAAAAAAAAAACACCCCAAAACTCAAACAAACATCAACAAACAAGCCACCCAGAAAGTGATTTTTTGTTATCTATTATTGTTGGATCTTTCTACAGGGAAGCTTTGGAAGCTTTCGTATAGGTTGGATTGTCATAGTCTCATTAAAGGTACCATGAATGGTTGTATTTCAAGGAGAGCCTCAAGTTGGTGCCGTCTTAGCTGCTTGTGGAGTGTTACGAGGTAGTTAGAAATTGAGCTCCAGGGAGCTGCATGACACAAATTGTGAGTACTCAAAATCTATGGAGTCCAGAAAATACCTTCAAGCTACACATCAAGGCTTGAAGGTCTAATAAGTCTTCTCTAATAAATTTAGGAAGAATACTGTATAACTTTACATATTAATAGAGAAGATAACATTCTTCTTATTGAGACTCTTTAGCTTGAGTACAAAAGGAGCTGACAAGTGTAGGGAGCTATGCTTTTAAAAAACACATTATTGGAAGCAGTAATAGGAAAGTCTGGAACGAGCAAACCTTTGATGAAACTCAGTGAAGTTCATAGTATGGTGTGGTGAGTACTGACTAGAACATAGCCAATAGGAATATTGAGGAGGTTAGTTGTGCTCTACAACTGAAGTACTATGAAACGAGATGAAATAACAAGACACAAAACATTTTCAAAAAGCATATTGGTACAGTCCTCATGCAGTAGTATAATCAAGATTGTGAGCCGATACAGGTGAGAAGTGCATGCTTGAAGGCACACTGGTTAGCCCAGTTGTTTAGACGGCACCATAGAGCCAAATCCAAGGCTATAAATAGTCTTCTGATTTAAATTTTTCAAATACCTCTTTCTTGTTGGATTTAATATATAAAACAATGTCCAAGCTTATGGTTCAGAAAGAGACTCTTCAGAAGTGAGTTAAAATGTTAGAACAGTATGGCTACCTTTAAAAAGTGCTTTGATTAGCAAAGACCACTTGGAGAGAGTAAATTTTATTTGAAAAGTAGGAAAGACATTATCGTTCTTAGCTTCTGTTTTATCTTATGATGTTATCCTGAAAATTTGCAATGCTTGGTGTCTGATACTTGTTTGATATCACAAGGATTACTTGGGGATTTGGCAAGACAAGCTCCCAGTTTTAAGTTAACTTATAAATCAGCACGGAACTGTTACCATTTTGATATCTCAGCAATAGGGAACAGAGATCTAAAAGTCTTCTCTCATACTATTAGAAAAAAAATATAGTAATTCAGATTTCTGGCTAACAGAAGAACACTTCAGAAGCCATTGCAAATTACTTAGAAGGAAATGGCTATGTCTGATTACTTATGATTGAAAAGGAATTATGTTAATTTGAAAACACTATTAATGATAATTAAATTGCATTCCAGTTTCTGAAATTAAAGATAATATGCATTGGAGAAATTGAAGTGATTATAGAAGCAACTTTAGAAGGTCTAAATAATTAGAGCTTCAAAAGCATGAAGTAGAAATAGGAAGGCTACTTTCTTTTACTTGTTAGCAAAATGATACTTGCAAATTGAGACTTAATAATAGGAAACAGGAACAGCTACCTTCTTTGTTACTACCTATCCCTAATGGTTCTTATTAGAATCAAGGTTTTTTTAAAAACTAATATCATACTCTCAGATCTTAATAGTTGCCTCTTTAAATTTAGCTGAGAGAGAGGAATATAGCTCAGAAATAACTAGACTAATACTTAACATGTGTTAATTTACTGAGAACAGTCTTCTTCAAATCTGTGTTTTGTATGCCCTTGTTTAATCTTTCCTTATTTCTAAGCAAGCATCATATTTTCAAAAACCTGCTGTTTCATTTAATGTTCTAATTTAGAAAACTTAAGGTACTTTTATGAAATAAAAGGTAATTATGGTGACAGGTATGATAAATGAAATGGCAGTTGTTGAAGTAATAAAGCTAGATAGTCATTTGGAGTCATTAGTGCTATATGTGCCTTAGCCCATCACATGCAGCTATAAAGGGATAAGACATAGCAAGTGCCGTTAAATATTTGTGGTATAGAGGACAGTAGTTATTGTAGTGATAATCCAAATTCCACAACTTCAGACTTTCACCACGAAAACTAAGGCTGGTCTTGTAAAAGTGAGTGATGATAGAACTGCTGTTGCGGTTGTTTCAGTCTTAGATGATTGTTGCAGTGGTGATTAAAATTACTTGTATTAAAAATGTGTATTAAAAGTAACTAGTAAAATTGATTTTATTGCAATAGTGATTAAAAGAATGGCTTATACTACACGCCGTATGGACTGAATTTCAGGACATTGAGGTTTACTGGAAGAACAAAATTAAATGCTCAGTTGAAGTTTTATTTGCTCTGAAGAATGAAATTACTTGGTAGAAACAGTTCCTTGAGGAAACAAGACTAAAGCTGGTTTGAACTTTGTTTTGCTCCTCCTTGATTGTGAGCTAAAAGGTGTCCAGCACAGCTTATGAACCATTTGCACCAGTTGGGGTAACTGAAAGGCTCACGCCTTGAGGATGGCTTTGCAGGCTTGCACTTTATACTGAGTATGAAACTTGCAATATGCAGCTTGGATTGGAATCTAAGCTTGATGTGATTTAAGTAAAACCAAATAAAAGGTTTAAGAATAAAAAACTTAATTTTTTCTAAGTAATTTGCATCAAGTCTTAGTTATGTAATTGATTATAAGTTACTCCTTTAACCCCTTTTACTTAAAGATCTGTTTCTTTCATCATCTTGGAGTTGACTCTGAAATTCATGTGCAAAAAATACAGCTGTGTAATTCTCTGCTAACTTCTTGGAATTAACATGATTCTCATTCTTGCATTTTTTTGCATAGAAATGTTAAGGCAACCTACTACATTGAGAGAATGAACAATTAGGCTACACTTACGAATTCACAAGTTTCATGTCAGTAAGTGGCAGCTCATTCTCCAAGTACAATTTCACGTTAATGTTGAGAAGAGAGAGAAAGTGTGGAAGTATGGTTTTTTCCTCCTGATTTCCCAAAGTCACTTGTTTCTTTTGTGTTTCTAATCCAGTTGTGATAATAGATGGATAATTATGCAGGTGCTTTATTTTCATATGAAATACCATATGAGCAACCAGGTCAAAGTGGATACAGTGTGGAAATTGTGAACAGAGTATTTGCAGAAAGCAGCAATAAGAATGGATATAAAAAATACAGGATTAGATTACATATCTTTATTTAAGAATTACAGATTGCTAATTGAGCATAAAGACATGATTCTAAAGTATGGGTAATAATTTAAAGAGTACTGATTCTCTTTTTATTGTGAATAACTCAGTCTCCCTGAACTGCTTATGAGAAGAAACCTGCACATGTATTATTTTGAGTGACTGGATGAAATAATGTTTGCTTTATGAGTTAGCATATTGTTTCCCAGTAGAAAAAAAATGTCCTATTGTGTAATTTACTTTACTCTGCTTTTTTGTGTGTTTTTGCAGCTTTCCTGTCTGTGAGGATGAAAACAGATATAATCAGATCTACTTGTTATATGCCCTGTGCCTTGAGCCCTGCCCTTTGCAGAAAATTCTCAGTTCAGAATGTTTGCAGGTTGTGGTGTAAAATCCCACAGTTTTCTGTCAAAGTCAGAGGTGTGCTATTTTTCCAGTAGCTGCAGTCATTAGGTCAAACATGTTTTATAAAACTGCATATAAGTTATATCGTGTACCTAAGCAAACAGTAATTAGGTATTTGATCACTTATTGACACCAGTAGTTTTGAATCCACCTAAACTACTTAGTCAGATGCAATAAAGTCTTCTTTTGCCATTATCCCACCTATGAGTTTAACAATGTTTACTTCAGTTTGGTTGGAATATGTGAAGATGGTCAAGCTGGGAAAATCACAGATCTATTAAAAGTAACAGGCTCAGATGCTGAGACAGTATAGTACACTTGATTTGTGTGTACCCAAATTCATAATCTGAGCACATCAAGGATCCTATATCACTTCTGCTTTCCATCCAGTATGTCCAGGCAGCTATTATATTCACTGTCTGAATGTTCTTCCTGAGTTTTTATTGTTCCATTAAAAAAAAGTAGTACAAAATGTGAAATTTGGATCCCAGTCAAATTTTTGATATTATGCTACATCTGAAGCTTTTTATATTTAGAGATTTCGTTACTGCAAATGTGGGGATTACTCTTGTTTCTGATTTTGATTTGGATTCTGAACTCTCCCAAACCACAAGTCCTTATGTTTCTCTGTTCTAAAATTCAAAATATTGCTTTAATTGTCATTTTAATTGAAGTGGTCTTTGCTTACAAGGATTTTTTTATCGTGGGGTGGGGGTAGTAAACCACTAGGTATTAGAAACATTCCTGTTTTGTGAAGGTTATGAAACCGTTGCTAATTAAGCTAATAAAATCTTGCAGTCTCTTCCCTTCCTCTGTCCTTTTAGTCTGTGACTGCTCTTCGTAATGATTACTCCATAGATATCCAAAATGTTTATTGATCACCACTGGCAAACTATTCTAATTAACAGTGAAATTCATTAAATAAGCACATGGGAAAGAACTCCATCTGTCTGTAGAAAATGAAATGAATATTTGGTAGTTGTGGATGCAGTGTAAAACCCACATGAATAGAAAGTGGTTTTAGAAATATTTGAATCTCATTACTGAAGTGTAACTTGTTTACATATTAAGGTTGTCAAAATTTATCTTGAGGAAACAATCTTTAAAAGTACTTACTTCGTTTATAAGGAAGGTTAATGTGGAATTACATGGTTCTATAATCAGCAAAAAGCAAGCATACTAGCTAGTAGATACAGGCTTATAAAAATGAAAGGACAGGAAAATTGATTAGGAATGAAAAACCTTGCAAATATTCTGATCCTTATAGAATCACATAATGTACAATGAAGAAATATATACTTAGAGCAGGGGAGGCTGATTAGCATAGGGAAGGGGCAAGAATCTTGGAAGAGGAATGTTTTTAGAGTGGAGGCGACAGATGGCTGTTGACAAAGAGAACAAAAACTAGAACAAATATAATGGTAGTAAATAAAATTTTGCTTCAAAGTCCTAAAAATACTTCTTTTGAGAATGTTCTATTTCTATTAAAAGTATATTACACTTCACCCTTTAAAACTACTATTTTAGGAAGGATGCTATATTCACACACTAGACATACCCAACTTTGAAATACAAACTTTGAAGGCAACAATGTGTCCATACCTAGCAGAACCTGTGTTGGGTACACAGTTTGAATTCTCAAGTGGGTAGTTGAAACATAATACCTTTTGTAATGCAAATCAGTAATTGGAATTATCTCTTGCTTTCATTTGTTTAGGTTCAATTAAAGGGTTCAGTCATAACCTATACTGGGCAGAGAAAGAGGGTCTGTACAAGACTTGGTACCTACCATTCCATGTTTCAGTGCAACTTTCAGAATTCCAACAAAAAGAATAGTATGTCTAGAGAAAACAAATGCAAGATTACTAATAGGTAAAAAAATGTAAATCTAATGCAGCCAGTGATTTCCACAGAGCTTTTATCTGGTGGAAGTTTATGTATTTTCATTTTTCTCTATGTCGAATTAGGTTTGAAAATGGTGTGCCACAGTAAGTGAATAAAGCAGACTCTCATTGGATAGTTACTTTAACATATCTCATTCTTACTCTAGTAGAATGTAAATCTAACAGTGTAAGATTTAGCAGAATGGAGATAATTCCTTTAATCTGATAAAATGTTCATGGTCTGACAAGGCCTCTAGTCAAGTGCAGCATGTTACAAAAATCATACATAAAGAATGCTAACAAGAGATTAAAACAGACAATAGTAAAATGTTTGTAAGATTTCCTTGGCAAGTTATTTTCTCTCTCTACAGTTCTTTGATATTTTTCTGTAGTGTAAGGGAAAGAGAGTGGTCAAGAAATATAGCTGAAATGGAAAGTACTTCTCCTTAAGAACAACAGCTAAGAGGTAATTGAATGGAATTAAAGGGTTCTTGAGGAGTGAGCCATGTGCCACGTGAACTTGAGTATATCTTTTTTGTTAGGATAGAGTTTATATTTCAAAGCTGCGGTAGCATTAGTCTTTGAGTTAAAGGTTCAAGCACAGCCTGGCTGAGGCTAATACAGTACTTTTAATTTTGTCCTTTGATGAGTTCAGTATCCAGAAGGGTTCCTCATTCTGAAGCAATGTTTCCATAGAATCAATGTTAATAATTGTGGGACAGCTCTGTTAAATGACACTAGCATTAGTTTCATCTGTTCTTGACATGCTTAGAAGTTTTGTCCTAGTTAGTGTTTCTTTCTTCTTTGAGTTCTTAGTTCCGATATTGGTCATCTTTTCCTCAGTGTTGACTCATTCCTTTGTTTCAGCTTACTGTGTTCTTCCAGTCTTTCTTCACTCTGTTACTCATAATCATAACTCATTTTCTCTGAATCCATAAATGACTCTAAGGGACGGGCATTTCTAATAGAGGACATTTCAGAAGTTCAGATTAATGATTCATGAGTGTACACGTGAATGCCAAATTGCCAGGTTGCTGCTCCAGCAGTTCACTGCTCTGGTGAAATATAGATTTCAAACACATGGGCCCAATACTTCCGGCAAGATGACTTCATAAGGCCATTGTATTACTTGAGCCATTCCTATTTCTGTAAAGTGGCAAAAGCAATATTATTTTTTCAAATTATTTCTGATTTCAAATCCAAGGCTATTAACTTAGGAGTCAGTTAACTTAGAAGTCATTGTTTTCAAGAGCTGTCTACTTGCACAGTGTTACTAGTAAATGCTATAAACCTGTAATGAAATACAAATACTGCTGGATGCAAGATGTTATTGGAAAAAACAGAACTCATGGATTTCAAGCAAATGTCTACTAGATGAGATTTATAACATAGGTGTGTACAGACTGTGCAATTCGTTCTGAAAACCATTAGAGGGGTGGTAACTCTTAGGCTGTGATGACATTTGTTGATAGTGAGAAAGAACTGAAGATAGAGGCCTGTCTTTCAGTAACTCAATATTAGAGGTTCTTATTGAACCTTCCATCAGAATGATGGTTCCCAGTCTCTCCCTGAGAACTTGACATCTTTCTTTATGTTAGAAAAAAACACAGAGGAATAATAAAAGATATTGGGAGTAAAACCCAGCATGTTACATACAGTTTGTGCTTAAGCAATATTCAGGGTCATATTTTCAACATTCTGTAATGTTCACTAGATGAAATAGTGTTTAATTTAAAAATCACTGTTTTCTTTCTTTTATTTATCTACATCTGACAGAATAAAACATCTCCACATTTTAACAACCAAAGGGCAGATTCCCATTAGCAGAAACTGATCTGGTTTCTACACAAACCTACTAGCTCTACTGAGCTAGTTCTCTACACAAAGGTAGAGAACACTATCTTTTATGGTAACTTATCACAACTTATAAGGGTAATTATTCATCTGAAGTTGTAACCAAGTGCATTAGAAATCCTAGTAAGACAACTGGCTATATATTTTGGCATCTAAATACCATCAGCTGGTAGCAATAGCAGACAGTTATTCTGTGTGGGTTATCTGGAGTATGGTAAACAATATACTGTAACACTATGGTAAATTGTACTCAAGTGCAGTTATCAAAACTATATCCTCTCCTCACAAGGTTTTTCAGTGAATAGTAGGGCAATGAAATTAGAATTTCATAGCTCATGAAGACACAGAAATTTTGAGCAAAACTGGTCAAAAATAAAGCAATTTTTATAATGCTGATTTTAGACTGAAGTACACCAAAAGTAACACCACCTGAACTCTGTTGTGAGTTACTCAGCAGTCAAATGCTTTTGCAAGTACTGCACCTACTATATTGACTGTTCTATAACACACTGAATTTGTATCAAGAAAACCAAGTTTTAAACATTGTTGAGAAAATCTAGATAAAATTATTACAAACTGAATTCTTTGTAGAGAGAACTATAGATCAGAGGGTGGCAAAAGTAGATTCGTTGGATTAGTAGAGGTTGGCAGTCTACCACGTAGATTGGTAGACCTCATAAGGCTTTCAGAATTGCATGTGATTTAATTCTCATCTATTTTCTGCAAAGCTGTGCCTCTCAAATTATAATATGGGTCTGCAGTAACCTGACAATGCTGAAGATAATTTTCTGTGATACCCTGGTATGTGCACATACCTTGGACATTTCTGTAGCTACATCTTAATTCAATTATGATTTTTATGTTAAAGTTTTGTACAGGAACCATGCTTGTAAGATGGATTCTTTCACACCTTTATTCATGGGGAAGACTCTGGCAATTAGATAGATAAATTTCTAACATTGAGTGGAAAGTTGTATAGCTTGGGATTTGAGAAATTTCAGGCAGTGTTATCATGCATACTTATAAGGCTGCGAGTCATTTTCAGTGGGGCATTTTCTTACCTGTGTTAACACTAGTTAAGTTCCAGTTTACCAGTATAGTAGATCCTGATTCTAAGATTGCATTTAGGTGCTTGTGTGAATAAGAACAGAATAGACAAAGGCTCTCATTTGTTTTTTTTGAGATGAGATAAATTTTCACCAAGCTCAAATCCCTTTAACAAGAAAGTATACCTATGACTTGCGTAGCTGATTAGTAAGTGAAGCTACTCAAATTGGTGGACTCTGTGTGTAAGAATAGTCTCACCTGAAACTGACCATTGGTGATCTGGAAGGAAAAAAAGAACCTTAGGTGGTGTGCTGCATTTCAAGAGGGCCTTAATTTCATGTGCAAACTTAAATTTTTCCTACTTTGTATTTTACAATTTTTTTTTTACATTTTCATCTGAAGGTGGACTTCTAAGGTGAAAGGGAATAACAGCAGAAATTTTTGTCACTTCTTTTATTTGAAAAGTTTTGTTTTCTGGAAAACCTCCTCTCTTTTTCATAATCAGGTGCTTCTAACCCTTCATTATTTGCTGATTCCTTTTAACTTTTGAGGACTCTCAACTGTCTTCAGTGTATTGTATCTGTAATTCTCATAAAATTTTGTGGTTGCATTATATTCTGTTATTTTGCTGGACTAGGACCAACTCACATAATATATTGCCTTATTGATACGTTTTTTAACTTAAGCTATTTTCACCAGTCTTTCCTTGTCATTTACGTTGCTAGCTGAAAACTTTTCTTCTGTTGAGAGTTGACCCCCAGATAAGACACCACCACAAGACCACCCAAGCACAATTGCAATGGCCAAATCTGCTTGTGCACTCGGGATTTCTTCACAGCTATCTTGGTCACTTGACCTACTTAGCTGGTTAACTGTTCCTGGTGCTGTCCCTGAGCTCCTGCAGTGCCCTTGAGCATATATACTCACATATGTGCCCTTGAAATAGATGATACTTTTGAAGATTTCCCCTTCACATAACATGTTGGAGAAACTGAGAAACAGAAATGTTTGGTTTCGTCTTGATTGATAAAGTGTCAATTGTTGTGCCCATTCCATTGGAAGTTGTTGATAAATTTGTCTAACTAGATTTCTAGAACTCAGACAAAAAGTCTTCCCTCCATGTGTGCAATACTATGGTGTATTTTGTTTTTCTTGAACCCTTTTGTTCAAACACTGTGAAACAAAACTCTTCTGCTCTCCATACATTTCTTCTTTCAGAAATCTACATGAGCAGGTGTCTTCTTTTAAGCTTCCTATTGGTCTTCACTTTTAAAACTGTTACTTACCTGCCTGTCTTTATTTGGTACTGACATGCTTCTAACCACTGTATTTTAAAAGCAGTCACTAGGTAATACCATTGAGAAATTAGAAGACTCTCAAAAATCTTAGTCAGCCTTAGCTGATTTATACTTTTTGACTTAGTTTGACAAGATGTCTATAAAGAGATGATAGGCATTTACTTACTGAATGAGGTTTCAAAGTCTTTGAAATGAGAAACAAGTCTACATAAGCCATGGCAGTCAGGTGGCAGCTCATTTCTTTAAACAAAATAAGCTTGCATTCAGACCATACAACATGGGGTTTTTTATTTTGAAGTAAATGTAGGGTTTCGTTGATATGCACAGTGCTGTTTGAGCCCAGCCAATCAGTGCAACTCCACCAAGGAGCAGACCTTTTTTCAGCAGTCACATTCTGTGAGGTTGTCTTGGCCACTTCAAATTATTAGTTTTGAAAACTTTTGACGAAAAAATTCTAGGATGCATCTTTACTTATTTATTGTTGAACAATTATTGTTTTAATTAATTTTATTATTTTATCTTTATTTTAATATGGCGTTATTATACCATTTTGTTTTTGGAGGCCACTGATGAGACAGAGTATGCTGGCACTGTAGAATGTTTAAGAAGCCGGCATAGGCAGCTTCAGTCTTTTATAAAAGTTAGACAAAATAATTAAGGAAGTTGATGGAATATCTTATGTTCACGTGTCTGGCTTTTTGACTTGACTTGACTTTCCCGTGCACACAATTTCATTAAATGATATTCTTGCTGAGAATTCCATTTGTAGATCTCTGTTCTTCCACATCTCCTAGTATGCTATGGCCAGCGTTCTGAAGAGAATGGAATAACATTTTGAATCTTAAACTTCAAGTGAAATAGAGCTTGGGTGTTTTGTAAACGATGAGAAATGATGGCTTTACTAAGTGGGTTAACTGGTCTGTATACACATATCAAACAATCTCTCTTGGCTAAAATAAGCTTCTCCCATAAAGACCTGATTTCCCTGTTTTAAATATCACTTTAAAGGAAAATGCATTACAGGTACCTGAAAGAGTGTTTCATCTTTTTGAGGGTTCAGAATTGTGCTTGCCTGGAGATTGATGCTTCTTCATGTAATAACACAGTGTTTTACTATGAAATACAATTTTTTTTTCTTGTTGCCTCTTGTTCTTCTGATAGTCTATATATCCATATAGACTAAGGAGATAGAAAAGAGAGGATAGCACTGACTTATGCTTTGGTAAGCTATTTTTGTAATGACTTGATTCAGTTTCTCATTCTGAAACAGCTCACTGTCATCAGTTTCAAAGTCATTTAATAGCTATACTAGATCTAAATCAAAAGTGATGTTCATATTTTTACTTGGTAGTTGTACAAGTCTTGAGTCAGCATGGGTTGTGGATGAATGCACACATTATATATAGTGGCTTGAACCCACCTAGGAAACTGTTAACTGCTTTCACTTACGACAACAGCAGCTTTATTTTCTTCTGCCTGCTAGAGGCCAGTGAGGTGTCAGCATTTACCTGTTAGGTCTCGATTTTAAAATTTAGTATAATATGTAGTAATCAGTAGAAGCACTCAGTAAAGCATTTAAAACATGTACCTCTGAAAATGTATGCTATTGTGTATGCTGCTGTATTATTCAGTGAAAACGATATTATCAATAATTTGGGACAAAATGATAAGGAGAAGGCAGGGTTAGGAAAGGTGAGGAAGTAAATAAGCAAATAAGGAAAGCTACAGTAGCTGGCAAGTAACTCAAGGAAGTTACACTTCAAGGTAGGAGGTGAGGACAGGAAAAATAATGAAATAAGAAAAGGTGATATAGAATTATGGAAGAGGGAATAGAAAGGTAGTAGTAAAGAAAAAACTTGATTGTCAGTAAAACTTGAAAGAATAAAATCAGATCCAATTACCTCACTAAACTAAGTGAAAACAATTTTGTTCCATGTTACGTGAAAGGAGTAGTGAGTGGACCTCGGTAAGCTGAGTGCCCCTTCCCTGCCATAATTTATATTAATAAACTTGTTGCATTGATTCAGTCTAAGAAGCTGATAAATCCAACAGAATACAGAAAACAGGCCATTAGCAAGAGAAGTAGTGGCTTTCTCTGGAGGCAAGTGGAGTTCCTACTCGGCACCTGAGGAGGAGTCAGGAATTTCTCTTTTTCTGCTTCTCCTTTTCTCTGTTTCTCTCCCCCCTCTATGGCTTTTTGGGTTTTTTTTTCCACCTTGTGTGGAGCACAATACTTTGTGAGGAATTGGGAGTTGTTAGCTGTCTAGCTTCACGTCAAGTTGTAACCTGAATTCAGTTTGTTAGCTGATCCTGGACACTTTTCTTTCCTGTCCAATCTTGCTAGGTCCATGCATTAAGTCTATTCTTAAACTTAAGTTTTTTGTGTTTGCTTTTTCTATCCTTTCTCTTCCCCTCTTACAGAGGTTTTGAAGGTTTACCCTTCGGTCTGGTCTCTGACCCTGTGTAGAGTTTATCAAAGACCAGTGCTGAGGTGATCTTATGCTAAGAACGTAAGAATGAAAAAAGAGGAAATTGTTTAGATTTGCACATAATGAAAACAGGAGGTGAATTGAGACCCAGAGCCATCCAGAGACTGGGCAAGTAATTTTTATGGCTTTGGTATTTGTAATGGGAAGTAATGAGTCTGACAGAAAATAATTGCCTTTTGCTACCTACTGCTTTGTAAGTATTCACAACTGCACCACTCTGCTCTATGACTGGATTATGATGGATAATCTAGTTCTAAATTAAAGCACGCAGGCTTAAGTTAAATTAGAGCACATGAAGTGTTAAACAGATCAGGAGGACAGTAAATAAAGTGCTGAAAAGACTACCCGTTGGATTTTATTACATTGTCCATTGAGAAATGAGGGGATGGCCTAGAAAGGAGGGATAAAATTGATAAATCCTAAATCTATTTTGTTAGAAAAACAAGTTATGAGTAAGACAAAGAATATTTGTACTTCTATGAAGGTACAAGTATATTTAGAATTCATTTGAAGTAGTCACGATGGGGGCAGAATGGGAAAGAAGGTTACTTAAGGTGTCTGCTAATTTTAATATACACAACTGATTATTGTGCTGAACAGAGCTTAGTGGCACATGAGGTCCTTGTGATAATCCTTCTCACTCCTATTAGATTATTGGTTCAATGATTGGCCTTGAGCACCTGTTAAAACTTTGCTTTATCTTCAATTCAGTTTAAAAGTACTGTAATCCTAGACCGATTTTGCAGATCTCACTGGAATTCTCAGGAGAGAAAGGCAGAGAAAAGTGACAGTAAGAATAAGGAGTCAAATCACCTATGGTTTCAATCTTCTATGTGTGTGCTGCCTTCTTTCCTTAATAATGTGAAACCACTTCTTTATTTTAGATTGATACTATGGAGAGTATTTTTTAGTACTGATAGGATTTAAACCATTCCATAGATACTTTTACAGGCAAAAGTAGAATACTTTAGCATTTTGCAATTACTTGAATGATATATTGTATCATGGTTCAGGTTGTGTTTTACTTCAGTGAATTTTTTCTTGATTCATATTTTTGTATTAATTTTTTTAAAAAATATACTGTACATTTCACCTTCATCACTTATCTCTTGAGAGTGTACTTCTACTCATCTTCTCACTTGTGTGCTCTCCAATATAATTTTTAGATTAGGTAATGCAACATAAATCACTTGAAAATGCAAACAGATTAGACAATACATTAATAATTTGGAAGGTAAAGAAAGAGGAAAAACCTCTTTTTTTTTTCTATGACATGACACTCCATTTTGAGTAATATTTTACTGTACCTTCTTACTTATGTTTTGGAAAAAACTACTGAACCAAAGTCAAATAAGGTGTCTTACCTTCTGGTATAGTTGCAGTTCTATGATTACTTGAAATCAATGTGCATTGGGGTTACTGCCAAACAGGACTGTCCTAGCCTTTTTGCTGCCTCTCTTGTGCTGATGCTTTTGTGGTTGTGCAGTCAGACATTTCAGGGGACTGATTTGGTTTTAAATCATCATGTACCACAGTTTCAACCAACCAAACCTCTAGAGTACAATCAAAGTGGGAAGCTGGGAATAGGACTGCCTCATTTGGCAGCAGCCCAGATTTATGTTGGTTTAACAAGATCATGAATCAGCCATCTGAGTTAGTTATTTAAGCCTTCAAATAATGTTTCATATTTATAATTCTATTAAAAGTATCAGCTTGTTTATATCTTCAGTTTACACAGTTGTAAGCATTTGTAGCATGGAGGCTTTATTTTGATAAATTTGGGAATTTTAGTAAAGCTTATTGGTTTTTAGTTCCATTTAAAACTAAACTGTATTAAGCTCTGAAAGGTAACACAGGTCACCCAGAGGATAAGATCTTGCTTTGATCTTGTTTGGTTGGTAATGTATAGGTGTGTGCACTAAGTCCAGATTTCCACAGCTGTGTGAAAGAAAGTGCTCTTTGGACAAAGCTTAGACCAAAAGAATGTACATTCTTTAATTTTCTCTTGTTACATAGTCCCATGTAAGCTATTAAAGTTTTCCCAGAAAATGGTTGTGCTGTTTGCGCAGTAGAAATTGTAAGGTGTAGATATTACAGATATGACCATCTTTTTAATAACAGTTAAGTATGAAGAAAGCAAAAGTCTAACGGGTTTTTTTTACTACTACTCTGTCTTAGCAAGAATAAGACAAATGACATCATAAGGTCTGAAGCTGCAGAAGCAGGCTTTTCTCTTAAATACACCCTCAGACAAGACCCCTTATGTCTTAAGATTGTCCAGCTGACATACAGGTTTATAAGCTTCACACATCTGTCAAGTACACAATAATATATTTGAAATACCTTATTTTATTAATTTTGCACCTGTACTTGCCTCACTTCCTTTATATTATTTTGAATATAGTAAGTCTTTGTAATCTGATTTTTCTTTCACATAACAGTCTTCAAAAACTGTTGCAGAATTTATGCAAGCCTGGCTGGATACTCTGTTCACATAGAGTAGTTCTCAATGATATGCTGCAGAATTGGAATTAGTCAGGTGTTCCAGGGGAACTGTCCAGAGGTTTGTACTGCTTTATATCTTCATTAGTGGTTCAAATAACGGAGTAGAAAGTTTACTTATTATAGTTGACAATAGCATGCAGCTGGGAAGAATGGAACAGTTTGGAGGGCAGATTTGTAACTGAAAAAAAAGTCATGACAAGTTGAAGAAATGATCTAAAAATCAAAACCACAGTTCTGTCAGAAGTGGAAATTGCAGTTGGAATTTATCAAGCACTTAAGCAAAAGGATCTGATAGTTAAGGTTTCCAAGCTGAAGAGGAGTCAAAAATACTGTGCTGTTGTGCTGTATTATATACACAGTGGTAGCATTTGTACATAAGATACGTACAATAATCATTGCAACTCAACTTAGGTGAGTTCCTAGTTTGAGGAGAGAGAGTCCAGAGGAGCGCATAAGAATAGTTCTCTTTGCCTGTATTTTCTGTAATTCTTCAAAAATAGTTAATGGAGTTTCTTTAGCCTAAAGGAAGAACGACATAAGAAAGTGGAGGAAAGTGTAGGAGGAAAACTTCAAAGTATCTTCAAATATGTAGAAGTCTGCTTCTATCTAAAGGCACTAGCTGTTCCCAGATATCTGTAGTGCTTATGTCAAGAATCATGATCTTAAATCTCAGGAGTAAGGATGCAGGATAGATACAGATTAAAACTTTATCTTGAGAGGATACAGAAGACCCTCAAATGGATTCACTGGGGGGAGACAGTAGGGTATCCATAATAAGAGTGTTTTAAACAGTAGAGACAATGTCTGGTAATAATGACCAGGAACTGCTAAACCTGCTTTGAGTTCAGGAGATGGCCTAGCTGATAAGGATTCCTTCCTGCTTTGTGACCCATATTATTTTGATGTAAAAATAATTAGTTTTTCCAAACATTAACTTTTCAAGTTACCTAAAATACTCATCCAGTCTTCATTAGTATCTTAGAACCACTTAATACTGGATCATATAAATATTTCATACCAACAGGTGAATAAGTTAGGGTGACTTGTCTTACTAATGAAGCTCAGATGTTATCCCTGTGAGTCATGGGTTGATCTCAGTGTCCTGGGAAATTTTTCAGGACAGTGCTTTCTGTCCTGCGCTGTTCACCTGAATGGAATTTTGTCTGTATCTTTTAAAATTGTGAACCTAGGAACAGAGAGATGATCATCCTATATGAGACGACTTAATTGCTTTTGTTACTGTAGTAATAAAACCAATAAATCATTATTCTGTTGCACTCAATTTTCTGTGCTTATTTTTGTTATATAGAAACCACTCCTACTTCTGTAACAGATCCTAGCTATATTTAGGTAGGCATCTTGAAAGTAAGTATAAATCCTCATCTGTTTGTATACATACATAATCTTTCGTATTTAAAAGCCCTCATTTGAGTAATGAGCACAAATATCACCTGTCAAATATACTTTTTGCATATATTTCCACATAACATGGTCCAAGAATTTACTTTTCAGCAATGTTTAGTGTAAAGGAATCAAAAAGCCACAGCAATAATGATGTGTTATAGGAGTAGGGCAGAAAAGATCAAGGATACTGCCAATATGCTAGATCCTATTCTTCTAGTAGGGAATACGAGCTTTTACTGTCAGGGCAACAAATTGAATAAACTGTTTTCTGCAAATACAAATTGTAACAAAAGATCCTAAAAAAGCCTGCATAATTGAGATGCTGTCAATTTGTTATGGAACACTTAGACATAAATTTAGGGATGAAAATTAAGCATATGAAATTCAATAGTATGCTCTTAACAAATGCAGAGCTGCATAGTCCTATCTCATTAGCTGTGAGAACAGACTTTGTAGGGCTGTTGGTTCAGGAAACTGCACTGCAGTACAGTAGATCAGTCCATTACTGTGCAGACAGGCTGCCTTCTCACAGCAAAAGCCCTCATGAGCCTCTGTGCATTATCTACCTGGAAATAAGTTGATTTTTCTCAGAATTAAAAAGCCTGTGTCTGTGGAAGGAAGATACTTATTCATTCCCAAAGAGTATAGCAAATAGAGTATTTCCAGCAAAAGAGACAAATGACCATCTGAGAATCATTTTGTGCAAAATTCCAAGAGAATATTTCTCAGGAAGACATTTTAAGTTATGTTAAAACAAACAAACAAACAAAAAAAAAACCCAAAACCCTATCTCATAGTACCTAGCCTCTTCTTCCAAATGTAAGATGTTTGGGAAAGCAAAGGCATTCCCAAAGTCAAACTGTAGAAAAAATTTGACTGCTTATGTGTTTTCATAAAATGTCTCTAGATTTAATTTGAAGATTGTGTTTATATAATGGGAAGCCTTTAGGTCACAATTCTTGATAGCATGGATATCCAGGATTATGTTGGTTTTTATTTAAGATAATGTTTGCACAAATGCTTGGTTTTAAATTCTTAGGTGGATTTCAGTGGAGTTAGTTAAGTGTGTGTTTGCTTTCTTTCCTCTATGGGAAAGGCTTTACCAAATCGTAAGTGTAGATACTATACCACCTATGAAGGGCACATGTGCACTTAAGAAGTACAGAAAGCAAAGTGTTTACAAAGCAAGGCAGAGAGAACAAAATTATTACTTTGAAATACTGTTCTGAAATAACTTTCAAAATGGACAGAGAGGTTGATTTCCCAAGGTGTGGTCTGGAGGCAAACAGTTCATCGCAAACCATTTGCTACAAGGGTTTAAGTCTTTTGTTTGCAAACTGTTTTACAACAGACTTTGAATTTTAAATTTATTTTTCTGACTTATTCAGCAAATGCTTAATGAGGACAAACTTCATTTTGTGGATTGTTTACTAATTGTGTTTTCCATATGTTTCTATGTTCAGCTTTTCTGTTGAGGGATTTCATCACTTTCATCACATACTTAAGGACTCTTTTTTTCCTGGAAATTATTATATGCGGTACAGTGCTAGGATAAAATACGGAATCACTAAAATCCTTACTTTCTCTGCGATGGAATCTTTGAGACATGGCATACTAAGGAATCTAGAACTTTGTTTCCTATATTTTTTTGAAAAATATGTCTGTTAGCAGCTCCTCACTCTAAAAAGTATTTTTCTTAAAACCAGACTGATGGTGGTGTTAGCAGCTTTCCATCTGTATGTGGGGCTTATGCTTTGTCAGATTTAAGCATTCATTCTCAAGAAATGATAGCCAGCTACTGTGTCTACACACCAGGCACTCTGGTTTGGTTTTGATTTGGAGCAGACTTAAAGTCTTCAGATAATGCATATATAATCTTTACACTTTTACCTCATGAGTTCAATTTTTTCTGTTGCTTTTCTGCACACTTGGATTTGCACTCCTTCTGCTTCCCTACTGACTCATATTCCTTGAGATGCTCTGAGCTTTTTGCCACCTTTCTTCCAATATGCATATAACCAGCCATGAGGGTGGCCTGTCAGGGTTCAAGTTTCAAGTGGTGGTTTTTTTCAAAGCTCTATGTGTTACATTGTTTGCTAATATATTAAATCACCTACTTGCAAACTAGAAAATCTCATCTCCAGTCACTACCTGGCTCTTGGGAAAGTAATTGAAGAGGGGTGGATGATTAGACTGACTCAGCATTTCAAGTAGGCAACATGTTGGTAAATACGATTTTTTGCTATAACTTGGTTTTGAATATGCCTAGGTATCTTCTAGGAGGGAGAGAAAAGACTGAATTATGCCTATCATTGAAATGAAATGAAAGTTTGAGATTACTAAGTACAGTTTCTGCACTGATGAAATCCACAATTTCTTTATGAAACCAGTCTTACAGAATATGCCTAAGTAGTGTGAATGTTTAAAGTGTAATGCTTATTGATTTCAAAACACATGACATACGCCATCTGACTCCCACTCTATTTATTTCTTTGTAATTGGGGAAGAAAAGAAAGAGGAACAGCAAAACAGGACAAACGTCTACCAGTCTGTCACATAACATATGAGCTGTTCTTTTCCAAATGAAGTCACTCACAAAAATCCATTCTCTTCTATGTGACTAGAAATCAGCTTTTGTGCAAAAGGATGTGGGAGGTCTGTCTCAAAGAATCTCACTGAAATTTTAAACCTGCATCTTTTAAGTATGGAGTTTACTTCTAAATCAGTATTGCCTGGTCCTTTCTTTAGTAAAAAGAATATTCAAACATACAGACACAGTTCCATTTAATATTATAACAGGAACAACTATAGGAATTTTTTTTTTCTAGAATGGAAAAAGTATGATTACTTGAACCCATCAGGTTTCATGTACTCAAGGTTTTTTTGTTCCAAAACTCTGATAAGATGCTATTAAACTTTAAGCTACATAAGTTCCATGCATGAAAGAGGCTGACTGTAAGATCCTCCATAGGGAAGCAGGATGACTGTGCTTGAGCCCTGTCTAAAGATGTGCTTAAATAGCTGCGAGTGATACTAGTAAGGGGACTTCGTGTCAGCCCAGAATCTTTCTGCACAGCTGGAACTAAAATTTATCTTAGATTTCTGCATAGAAAACTAAGAAAAACTAAGGTCTGAGAGAATGGACTTGTTAAAAAAAATAAAAAAGTCAGACAAGAGGCTGTTTTGGACTGTCATCAGTGCATGTCTATTCTTTCTCAAGTGAAGCAGATAATGTTACTTATGTAGCTGTGATATATATATGTGAAAATAAAGGTTGGATATCACCCTGGTTTTAATCGAAGCCTAGCAAAAAGCCTCTTATTTAAAGAACTAGCATCTGCTCAAAGTGCCATCTAAATGTCTGCCCAAATTTTATCCATGCAAGTAAACAGAATGTAGCAGAGCTTCTCTAAGGCTCATAATAGCTCAAGGAGCCAAAGACTGACTACATATGTTTTATTAACATCCATTTGTGAAATGTGTGACAGAAATGTCAGCCTCTGGGGAGAAGTCATTGATTACATTGTGTCCTTTTCTTCCTCTTAATGATAGCCACTCATGCTAAGCTTGTAGGAACCTAGCAAAATTTTAAGAAAGCATTTTGGTTAGAAATATTTAAGATCAGTTTATCAGCTCTATTTCAAAATTATTTGGTGTTTTTTGCCCCATTTTTTCGCACATGGTATTTTTAACACATCAAGTGTTTTTCCATGATGGTAAAACTTGACTTTCAGCTGTTCTTCCTTGCCTTGTCCATATATAATCCACATAATTCTTTTTTATAAGTGGGCTTTTTTCTTTGTAGTTTCTATTCTAAGTGAAAACTCTGATATCTCACTCCTTAATAATGGATTTCTATAAGCAAGGGGTTAAAACTCTTACCAGAAACTGCTTATTTGCAGGACCCACATTCTTTGTAGTTGTTAGATTGAAGACTGACTGACTTCTGTGGCAATGCAAATGCAGGGAAAAGAAATAGTGCAGCAAATTAATGTAAAAATGAAAGCAGAAGGATTTTTATTTTATTGACCTAAATTATGAAAAGGAAGATGCAAATAGAATATAATCTTTACATAAATTTTGTTACTACATTTTGTTCAGTTTATGCTTCCTTAAAATTTTAATATGCTTCAGTGTTTTTAGCTGACAGTAATAACTTTCATATACAGACACTCTAGTGAGATCTGAGGTTTGGGAATTTGGTGGAAGAGTAGTTTTGACATTCAGCAGCCCAGCTCTGAGAGCACTTGGGATTGTTGGAAGATGCTGCGAAGGGTTAAATATTAAAACTGTCATGTGTCTGATTTTAGATGACAAGAAAAAAAATATCTCCATATGGATCTAAGTTGCTGTACAGTACTTTAGTCATGTTCTGGAAGATGATGTAATAGTTTGCATGTAATTTATCAGAATGTTTTCAAACATTTCACTTAATTGGAAGACTTAAATGTCTCCACAATTTGTGTGAATTTCAGATTTCATTTGTGTTCATGACTATACATACATGCAAACAAAACATAAATGCACTCATACTTGGACATTCATGTTGAACTTAATAGTTACATGGCAAATTATGTGGTTAGAGAGTCATAGGATCTTAGTGTTACGTTCACAGAGGACTATTTTGGCACCAGAGTGCCAAAAGACATGGTTGTATTGTCATTTGGTGACTGGCCTAAGTAGAGTGATTTGTATTGGTTCAGGAAGATACCTAAAATAAGTTGTCATCACATTTTATGTAACTTAACTTCTCTAAGTGCAGTAAATTGCATTTTCCCTCGGGTCCCAAGCAGTGGGTCAAATGAATCAATTTTATTCAACTTGTAAGTGCTTTAGGACAGGACCTACTAGGTGTTATATGCTAGTGAGGATTTCAGCTATTGACTTGGGAAATGCTAGATCTCTTGGCAATGAGGAAGTGGGAGTCATCCTCCTCATTGCCAATATTACGATTGCTGTGGTTAATAGAGAATTAAAAAAACACAAACTAGACAGACAGAACCGATAAGCACAAATTTTCTTCTTGAAAACAGACCCGAGAGTAATTAATTTCCTGTTCAGGGACATTGGGGTTTTTTGCATCTTGAAAGGACTAAGGCCAGTGGTACAAGCAATCATTTGCTCAGTAAAACATTAATGCAAATCACAAGATTAGCCTGTTAATCATAGTCATAGCTCTTTTTAAGATTAAAGGGCAAAGAAGATGATGCGATCTCTGTACTGCTATGCTGGACATTAATTCCGCTATCCCTTAAACTGTCATGACAGCTGATGATGTGCTGGTTGTAAGCAGTTACAACTAAGGTTACTTTTGGAGAAAATATGGGAAGGATGTAAGGCAACAGAGTTTACAGCTGGTAAAAAGTGAAAACAAGGGTAGTCTAGCATTTATTCATAATTTGTCAGATATTAGATCAAAAGCTGCCAAATCAAAAAACACTGTAGTAAAAGGAGCGATTAAGACAACTACTTCTCAGGATTTTCCAAATGCTGTCCACCTTAGAATTCAACTTCCATCACCGTTGAGGGATGGCCATGCCAAAAAAGCCAATTTCAGTGGTTTCAGTTTATATCAGCAAACAGAAAAGAAGCAAGTCCTGTGCAATACAACACAGAGTAATGGATTTTATCGTTACTGGAAGCTTTATTGTAGCTCAGATGAAACGGGTTGATACTGTTAAGGAAAAATAGGCTTAAGTATGTCAAGCCATGCTGCAGTGTAGCTTTACAACTGGCATTATTTGACTTAGACAAGAGAAACGTGTCAGTGAATTATTTTGTACCTACTCTTCACAGTCTCATCTAACAATGTCAGAAGTACAGAAGCTGAGGAACTGACTTAGCCCAGAGACTTCATTTAAGACTGAATGACAAAATGCCAACTACCAGACAAAAGATAATAATGCCATTTGTCTTCCGAGACATTATATGAGAATGAAAAGATTCTTTTTCTTTTTTACTGTTTTAGACAAACTGAAGAAAGTGGGCTGAGCACTGAACTAGTCTGTCTTTTTAGGATTTAGACTTGTTTATAGTCAGGTCACTGATGGAATTAGTTCAAGCAAGAACTGGAGATAGTGCAAGAAATTCAGAAGAAGAATTAGACCTGTTCCTGGACACATGGACTCATTCTAGAAGTTTTTCCATTCAATTTGCCAAGAAAGCATTCAGAGATGCAAGATCCAAGAACTCATCACAGAATCACAGAATAGCTTGAGTTGGAAGGGAACTTAAGTCATCTAGTCCAACTCCCCTGCCATGGGCAGGGACATCCCCCACTAGACCAGGTTGCTCAGGGCCCTATCCAACCTGGCCTTGAACATTTCCAGGGCTGGGGAATCCACCACCTCTCTGGCCAGCCTGTTCCAGTGTTTTACCACTCTCATGGTGCAAAACTTCTTCCTTGTATCTAACTTATATCTACCCTCCTTCAGTTTAAAACCATTGCTCCTCGTCCTATCACAACAGGCTCTGCTAAAAAGCCTGTCTAGGTCCCTCTGGATGGCATCCTGTCTGGGTGTGTTAACTGCACCACTCGGCTTGGTGACATCCGTGAACTTGCTGAGGGTGCACTCAAGCCCACTATGTCATTGATGAAGAGACTGAAAAGTACTGGCCCCAGTACAGATTGCTGAGGAGCACCACTTGTCACTGGTGCCCATCGAGGCATTGAGCTGTTGACCACCACCCTCTGGATGCGACCATCCAACCAATTCCTCACCCATCGAGTCCACATCTCTCTAGTTTAGAGAGAAGGTTGTCATGGGAGACTGTGTCAAAGGCCTTACAGAATTCCAGATAGATGACATCTGTAGCCCTTCTTTTGTCCACTGATGTAGTAACTCCATCGTAGAAGGCTACTAGGTTGGTCAGGCAGGACTTGCCCTTGGTGAAGCTGTGCTGACTGTCTCGAATCACCTCCCTGTCCTCAATGTGCCTTAGCATAGCTTCAAGGAGGATGTGTTCCATGATCTTCCCAGGCACAGAGGTGACACTGACAGGTTGGTAGTTCCTGAGGTCCTCCTTTCTCCCCTTTTTAAAAATGGGAGTAATGTTCCCCTTTATCCAGTTGCTAGGGACTTCACCTGACCACCATGATTTTTCAAATATCGTGACAAGTGGCTTGGCCACTTCATCAGCCAATTCCCTCAGGACTCTGGGATGTATAAAGTCTGTGTAAAGTCTGTCTGTGTAAAGGAAAAGCAAAGTCCATTTGCATTGACCCTAGCAAGAGTGATTTTCAATCTGAAAGTTCTCCACTTTCATGTAACAATTTTTACTAAAAGATCATCATAATTCAGTAGAGAAGAAGTTTTAAGCCATTTTTAACTTCCCCTTACCTGATGATGGGTTCCCTAAGTTGTCTGTGACAGTGGGTTGGTTCCTTTACTAAATGATGCATGCATTTCCCTATTAAAAATAAGCTCTCTTACAGTTCCTCATCAGAACCCTGTATTTTTACAATAATTTATTTAGTGGAAATTAATTGGCTTGTTAAAATAGAATTGTATGAAAGCTCACTGAAATGTAGTCTGTGAGCTCTAAGTCAGAGTAATGCATCTTGTTTCTGCCTCATTTATTCAGACTCTTTGAAATTGCATTAGGCATTACAGAAAAGTGCTACTGGATATTTCAGGTCCCTAGAGAAATGTAGGTTGTGTGTCATAACTGGTCAGGAATTCTGGTTTAACTGGCTTTATCAGAAATTCTGATTCATTAAACCTTAAGCATTGTGTAAGACTACAGTGGTTATAGATGAAAGGTTTCTCAGCTGTTAAGGAGAGAGCTCAGCACAGATGATGTGGTTTTGGTGCTTGCCTACCTGCAAACCATTGTTCAAATTCTTGCTCTAATTAATATTTGGCTTCCACAGTGGAACAGCTCTAACAGGAGAAACTGGGAGAAGCCAATCTCAAACTAATTCATAGGCTGGTTTTGTGGTGGCATTGTGGGAGAGCCAAATTCAAATCCCTGTTCTGCCAATAAATTAAATGGCTGTGGAATTGCTACGTGTTGCTTCTTAGCAGTTAGCATTTTTTCCCCTATTCTCAAAAGCCAAGTTTAAGGATTACACTAAAACATAGTGCAGATTGAGTGATGTAATTTGCACTGTGAATAACTGGGAGAGAAAGAGTAAGCTTATCAAGATAAAGCACCAGAAAAATGAAAGTAGAAAGACAGAGAATGGCCTCTGCCTATGCTCTCTTAGGTACTGTCTATAATGCTTTGTAACTGCTTCGGGCCAGGTGTCCTACCTGCTTTGCAGTGCCACTACTGATTGTGCTGAAAAAATCTGTTTGTGGGACCTGTACAGGTTACATGAATCTGAGAAGTTAAAGATATATAGGTATTTATATCATATTTAATATGTATTTGGTTTAGCCTGATCAGTCCTTGGTCAGCACTTAGGAATTGGCAGGAATGAATAGAAGGGGCTGAGAAGGCTTTATGCTAGCAGTGAATGGCCCTTGATATCCAATAAAACTAAGGCAGTTTTATAATGCAAATAGATGCTCATTTAGGCACAGTAACTTCATGGTCTCACTGAATTTTGCTCTGCATGATCAGGGACCTGTTTATCATTGTCTTATAATGCACTGCGTAATTGATAGCCACTCTTGCTCTCAGCCAGATGTCAGTCCTCATCAATATTCAAAACTGATAAAGCTGTTTTAAGGAGCTGCAAACAGTTGAATGCTGAGGTGACTTTTGCATCTTAACTTTCTCATTTAACTTAACCACTACTTTATTCAGGATTTGGAAAAAAATAGCTGTGCTGTGTCTTTCCGTTATTAAATTACATAGGAATGGAGAGAGAAGGAAAATAATACCAAGCAAACAAGGAAATGAATACTGTGTCTGGAGTATGGTTTCATAGTATTTTAAGCCTGGATGATAATCTGGGCTTGGGTTATAAATTCTTCCTTAGTGACACTGTTAAATCCTTACCCTTGGCTATAGCAATCCCTAACCTAGATTTTGAGATGCTTTCAGGTTCTCAGGTTAGAGTTGAGTCCCTCCAGCAGTTGAACAGCAAGTGCATTGTTGCTGAGAAGTGAGGCACCTAACCAACTGTTGCTAGAAGCACGTTCTCTGGTCTGGTGAAGGGAAGTGCCAGTAGCTGGCAGCAGTCAGCTACAGCTTACTTCCCAAAAAAGAGGGAGGGTCTCCTCAGCCCAGCTATGGTCCCAGCTGAGGAATATTGATCTCTGAGCTGAGAGCAGTGAACTCAGTGACAAAGGGGTAAAGAGCCCAACAGGCCAAAGTCTAGGGCTAAAATCATATGGTACGTGTATAGCCTTTAATATGTAGAGGCAAAGATAGTTCAAATATGTGTTACCCATAGAGGGAAGACCGTCGAAGGATGAATGTAATTTCTCTAAATCTGAAGTGATCCATGGCACCTAACAGAGAAATATTTTTTTTAATTATTTTTAAATTAGAGCACTCATTAGCACTGTTTTTTTCTAATTAACTTTCTGTCATGGAGACATTTGCTTATTCAAAGTTTACTAAAAGCGAGAGTAAAAAACATTTATCCCAAGTTCGACTGTTACAGCTTTTGTATTGCAAGTAATATTTGACATTATCGTAGCATGAAACAAAATCACATGAGCATGCTTGCCTTTCACTCTTCTATATTGTTACATTATTCCAATTAAAATTTATTAGGTAAATGTTGTTTTTGTTTAAATATTAATTGTTAATAATTACTAAAATATTACCCATGTATTAGAAACAGTAAAGTTGTTCTGTTGGATTATCTGATTCAGAAAACCAGGACTGATCATGAGTGTTGGAGTGCACAATGTTTGCCTTTTCGGAGAGTTCTTTCTTTCTTCCCCAGCTGTATTTGTTCTTTTCTTCTACCACAGACACCTCTTTCTTTGCCCGAGGCATATGCTTCAAACAATCTCAATGTAGTCATACATCCTACCAAAGCAGTAGTCCCTGGAAAGCAGAAAAAGTTTCCTTTTCTGGCAAGACTGACTATTATCATTCTGCTCCTAGTTCGCTAGGAAATTCCTCACTGAAACCTCCCCCAACACTTAACTCTAGCTTGGACTATGAAGGTACAAACTAGAATAGAGCTCATCTGTCGACATTCCTGTTGCATTGTCATCTACTGAACATAGAAGCTGCCATCATAGATCACACCAGTTGATTCTGAAGAGGTCAGTAATGGATGACTGGAAAGAATATACTCACTTCCATTAGGATAAACTGGTATTGGAGCAATCAGAATCCTAGAGCCTTTTTTTCTTTTTAAATACTACGTTGAATTCATGTAGTATTTTGGACTATATTGTAATTCACTCCAAAACCCTTGCCAAGGAGAATGGTCAGTATCACACAGAGAATCTACGACAGCCTTTCATGTAACTCTGTTTGGGACAGACTAACTTGCATGTGAAGCTCTAGAACTGGAAGCATGCAGTGGGTTGGAACATTTTTGTTTAGGTTTGTAAATGAAATTGCAAGAATTTCAGATATGATGATTCACATGCAAGTGCCACTTGTATTAACAGGAATCTCAAGATCCTAGCAACTATAGCATGTTGCGAACTTCTGGAGTTTCCGTTTTATTGGCTTCTGTAAGGAGGTACTTTATATAAAATAAAAATTTTGTCACATTTCATGGAAGAGAAAGGATGAACTAGATTGGAACTCGGTAGATCAATGTTCAGACACACCTGTAGGACTCCAGAAAATATGTTAAATTTTGCTGTGCTTGAGTTGCCTGAAGCCATTCCTCTGATGTAATGAGAGCTTGTACAAATGTTCAGCCAGTGCCTTGGGTCCTAAAAGGCGGCTCCTTGTTATCTGTGTGGATTTACATGTTAATTCATCCAACATCTATCTACTGCTCCACTCATTGTGCTTGATAGTGGCTGTTTAGATCACAGGCACTAGTATTATTTTATTTGCAGTGGCCTCATTATTAGCAAACTGCTTCCTAGGCCTATAGGCAGAGTTGTCTGTCATTTACCATCCCAGAAGAGGTGGCCGGTGCTTCTTCAACAGTGAGAAATTTTTTCGTATGTTAAGGAATTGTAAGGCCGGATGATAGGAGGAAGGTGCTAAGAGGGATTACAAAGTATGATGGATAGGCCCTTTGTGTAGCTTTTGATGGCCCTTAGACTGTATGTATTCTGTGTCTTAGTGAGACTTCACAAACTTGCATAACTTGTCTTTTCTTTCTTTTATGAAATAACTGGATAATTATTAATAGTCATGCTTTGTTTTTTCACCTTTCACTAGTTCCACTTATAAAGTGTGATTTAGTATGAAACTATTAGTTTTAACTAGCATGTGCAAAGTATAAAATAGGGAAAATCAGTTTGTCCAGAGGCACCCTTTGTTAGATGACAAAGAAGCTCAATCTAATCTCACAGTTTTATATGAAGGGTTTTGTATACCTCATTACAGCACTCGAATGTGTGAACAAAATATTACTAATTGATAACCTGAAGGTTGCTATTTCAGATTACAACTTAAGTTAATTATAAACTTAAGTCAGTTATTACCTGCAGGAGATGACACAGTTTTTCAGCATATGTGTGATTGTGTCTATTAATGGGATGCAGCTGAGAAAGAGGAAATTCTGTTGAAGTAGCAGGAAGGTCTGTCCAATAGTAATAGATTTAGAATACTTAAGAACAATATCCCAGAAAAAATGGCTGAATCTCTTTAAATATCTGTTGTAATCAAAAATATGTCAAAGGGAATTATTCTACAGTGGAAGACTCTGAATCTGATAATTCATGAGCTTTGGCTCTTAAAATTGTGTAGCATCACAGAATGGGTTGGATTGGAAAGGGACCTTTGAAGGTCATCCAGTAACCCCCCTGCAATGAGCAGAGACATCTTCAACTAGATCAGGCTACTCAGAGCCCTGTCCAACCTAACTTTGAATGTTTCCAGGGACGGGGCATCTACCACCTCTCGAGCCATCGAATGTTTCCAGCTGGATGTGGCCGTCCAATCAATTTCTCATCCACCAAACAGTCCATCCATCATATCCATATCTCTCCAATTTAGAGAGGAAAGATGTTGTGGGGAACTGTGTGTCAAAGGCCTTACAGAAATCCAGATAGACGACACCTGTAGATCAGTGCCTTGCTCATAACGTTTATGTTAGGAACTCATACTTGCACAAATGTGGACGAGCACTGTAAAGTTCAGGGACCCTACCCGAGGCTTTTGTTTCTCTTGTATGTAGTAATTTCTTAGTGTGCCAAAGGGTAACATAGTAACACTAATAAATTACTCCTTTATTTCCTGAGTTCTGATAATTCTCTTTCTGACAAAAAGACGCGAATTTTTTCTCAAGAAACCTACAGGCTGATGTTCGTATCTTTGAAGTATCTCTTGCTTTTTACAACCTTTTTTAAAAAACTGCCTGCATTAAGACAATGTTTGGAGAGAGTTTGAATAAGAGACTTCTTGCCTTTCCAAAATGTTTGCTAAACCGCCAGAAGTAAAAGTTCTGAATCTTCATTAAAGATGAAACCTGCTTCATTTTCTCCCAACTCTAACATCACTTTGACTGCATTCTGAAAAGTGCAGGAATGGGGGAGTGATCCTCGATATTCAGCGACTTGCATTTGGCAGGTATGACTTTGTTGCTTCGCTGCCTTTTGTAATTTCAGTGTGTAAAGGCAGAAGTACCAGATAGCAAAATTCATTAAGAACTGGCTAAAGAGGCTTCAGAATTGATGGCAGTCATCTTGGGGACTCATTAACAACATCAGGAGGTAAAGAAGAATGGAAGAGGGTGCATGTCCAGCAGACCAATTAGATGCTCTGTGGCATACACGCAGAACTGCAGTCACAACTGTGTACAGATATTTTATTTTTAAATTAAAAAAAAAGTGGTGAATAAAACTCTCCCATATTTCAAGATGGGAACAAAAAGAGAGACTTATAAATTACTGATAAACTGAATATAAAAAAATATATTTGAGGAAGTACTTTATAGCATTTACATCCTTCAGTGTTTGGGTATACACTGTGTGCGATATAACTCGCTTAGTCTGCTTTTGTGCACCCCTACTTACATGAATATTTTCAGTGAAAACAGGAAATCTAATAGATACAGATTTAATGAGTTACATGACTTTCATGAGTTACTGAAGCAACGTGTGCATTAGTTAAAAAATTTGGCAAGAAGATTGTCATAAGAAAATAAAGCAAATGAAGTAAAGAATGATGATTGCACCAATCATATTTGCTGACAAAAATTAATCTAGGAGGGCTTGCTAACGTTCACGAACTTGGACATAAAAGGCTGTAGGAAGTAGAGCAGTTAACAGAGAGGCAGATGTTAACAAAGTAAAATGTAATCAAGATGAATGCAAAGAGGTTCTCACTCAGTGTAAAAACCGACAATGAAAAACATAAAATGTAGGAATGCTGACTAAGAAACAGTACTAAAGAAGCAGGATCTTGGGAGTGCTAAATTGAACTATGCACTATGGTGCTGCTACAAAAATGCAAATATTGAGATATAGCAGAAAAGGGATTTTTCTCTTTCTTTGGACTGAGAATGAGTTATAGTTTTCTTGGAGAACATTCTCTGACTGAAGCTGTATCACTAGAATTGTTATGAAAACTGTTGCGCTAGGTCACTGTGTCAAACCAACCCTGACCAGTTCCATTAAATAACTTAACACCCACTCTTCCTCTTTTCAGAACTGACTTTTCATAAGGTTTGCTTTTTGAATTACCACTCTGAATTTTTAGCTAAAATACTAGCTTTAATACAGTGCTTCCCTATGTTTGATGTTAGAGAAATTGTCCCTACAGCTTTTGTTTTTGTCTTTGTCCTGCTTGCAGAACATTTGATTTACACTACTCTTCTGCAGCCTAACAATGAAAATTGCTACTGTGTTGTTTGTTCTGTGTAACTTGTTTATCATTGCACCTCTTCAATGAGTTTTTAAGAACAAGTATTTCTTCTCACAGCTCTTTTTCTAATTCTTCCCTGGGCTGCTGCTGTCTTCATCTGACCTTTTGTGCATAATCTGAGGTCCTGAGGACTAAATATGCTACAAGGAATAGAGATGAGAACTTCTTTTCAGAGAAAAGTTTTTGTGCTCTCCTTAGGTTAATCATCAACTTTGCAATTACCACTAAGTTAAAATAAGGCCAGTTATGAAAAGCTGTATCAATTGGAATCCAAAGGAGAAAGAAGTTATGACATTGTCTCTGCTTCTATTACAGTGCTTTCTACTTCCAACAGCTTTCATCTGACTCATTTGTTCTAAATGGTCTCTTGAAGGGATCTTTCAGTGAGTTCTGTGCTTAATTTCCTTCTTAGCATTCTGTTGATTTATTTCATCTGTTGCCGTCTGAATCTTACTTTATATGGCTTTTGACAGATGCCTCTGTTTTTTACTTGCTGCAAGCTCTGCCTGTTACTTTCATGTTGTACATTTGCTCTGGTATGCCATATAGAATCATAGAATGTGCTGAGTTGGAAGGGACCCATCAGAATCATTGAGTCCAACTCCTGTCCCTGTGTGTGGCACCCCAAGAGTCACACCATGACCTGAGAGCATTGTCCAAACACTTCTTGAGCTCAGGCAGGCTTGGTGCTGTGACCACTGCCCTGGGGAGCTGGTTCCAGGGCTCTATCTCCCTCTGGGTGGTCTGGTGGTCTGCACTTTCATATTAGTAGTGGCTGTTTTTCCCATAAAGTTGTCTGAAAGATAGCATGCCGCCTTATGCTTCCAGACTGAGTGCCATGTATTTCATTGAACACTTTTCTTACAACTCTTAATACAAGTGACATGTGACTTTTATGATAGAATGGTGTGGTTATTATTCTTTTACTGCCAGTGTCATTCTGATTATTTTTAAAATGATAGCTGTATGCAATGCCATATACAATTTTACTTTAATGTTGTCTAGGCTGTAGTAAGGTTAAGATTGTTAAGTTACCTGAATATGAATGTGGAAGTTCTCAGCTCTTCTGAAGTAATGAAAAATAGTTAGGGTTATTTTTTCTCTTCAGATCCCTCAGATGTATGTAAGCATCTGGGATAACGGCTGATGTTAGATAAAACTACTGAGGAAAAAAGAGACAGATAAATCAGAAGTAACTGCCCTTACTGATAATAGCTGTTGGTTGTGGAAATTAAGAAAGCTTTTTCAGAATGCTGGACTCCGATACAAGAGGATCAAGGACTCTCTGTGACAGCAGATAGTTCTTAAACAGCTGACAAGGACGGCAGCACTCCTGCTAGATCATAAGTCAGATTAAATATATTTTCCAGGAATTGTGCAAGTAAATTTCCCACTGTAGTGCATCTAGGTCTTGATGCTTGAGTTAAGCAAAGGAAAATGGACAAGCGACATGTTGTTAGGTTTGCCAAAGGGATAAGACAAGATTTCTACTCATGTAACAATTTAATTTTTTTTCTATAACAAAATTATAAGGAACTTTATCTCACTGGTCTTTTCAAACCACGTTGATGAGGTGTATTTTGACAATTGATTTTCTTGTATAGTCATACTTGCCATGTGGAAAAGTAGGTGTAAAAAGGTGGTGGACAAGAAGGACCCTTTCCTTATGGCCTTGGCCATATGAGTTACGGGTAGAGCTGCCTCTTCCATTAAACAGTAAGTCGCCTACTTTTAACATTGAATCACCAAGAAATAACAAAAGATATAGAGAGGTAAGATTTGGAAGCAAAAAACAAACAACAAAACAACAACAAAAAAACCCCAACATGTACAATAGAGGGATTACCTTATAAGAACAGGGATATTTTAATCCTTTGATTTAATGATGACTCAACAGGGAAAAGTCTGTAATTACATAGAGATAACACAAGAGAAAACTATAAAGACACTTAGGCATGAAATACTTTGCTTGCAGTGATGGACTTGCCAGTGACTTCAGGGGAAGTCAAATCCGCACTTCTGTAGTGAAGCCCTGTGAATAGATGTTACAGTATTGGTAATCAAATATTAAAAAGGGCCTTCTTTATGCTTTGCTTTGGGACTGATTTGGTCTGTGACACTGGAGAACTTACTTCATATGCTTTTTTAACCTTCATTTCAAGTTTAGGTTGTAAATTGCTTGAGGCAGGGCTGTCTCCTACTGTGTGTACCTACAGGATCTTTAAAATGGAGCTTTGATCACCTATAAGGCCACAAGGTGCCAAGTCACATTGTTAAAGATTGCAGGTACACTGAATAGAAATCAATGATATCGGTGCCCTCCTATAGTGCATCATCATTACCTCTTGCTGTCACCAATTGAAGAGCAGAAGAATATCGCACGTCCAAAGATGTTTTGCAAAAATTCCTCAATTAATTGGATTTAGTTATTTGTCATTTTCCTATTCAGCTCATTTTTCTTTAAATGTGTATTTCTATACTTGCATGTCTTTGCAAAAAAATCAATTTGTCTATGAAAAGCAATGTAAGAAGACCATGCTGACAATTAATGGTTATTTACAGCACAAATTCCACCTATTATATGCTTTTATTGGATTGTACTTAAAAAACATTTATTCAATAACTACTGCAAAAATGTATGTATACCTTGCAGTCTAATGTCTTCTTTTGTTTATTATGTTTTTAATCTATTCCTCTTCTGCTAATGCGGAAGGCTGAAAAAGTCTTGGAGAGAAACAAAATGTACATAATATGTAATCATTCTGTTCAGGGCTATAGTCTTATAAATTGCTTTACCTTGTTATATAAAAAAGAATATTATTAGACGGGCTTTCTCATTAAAAATAAATCCTGACGAAGGAGTCTTCAATGCTTGTTTAAGCATTGTCAAAAAGAGCTAATGGGAAAATAACAGCGCTAGTTGGTAACATAATAAATAATAGCATAAGTAATCACTCTAAAAAAAAGTAAGATCTGGAGGGCTTATTTGGTGTAGTAGTGTTTTTGAACATAAACTAGTAGAACGTAATATTTAGGCCACAAATTTAGAACTACAAAAAAAATACCAAGGTTTCAACCGTAATTTAAAAATTAAAACATTGCAAGAGGTAATCAGGAATTAAATGTGGAACATTACTTTGCAAGTTATCGTTGTACTAGCATGGTCCAGCTTTTAGCAACAAATACTCAGTTGTAGTAGGAGATAACAAAAAATGGAATTTATCCGTTAGCCATTTGATGACTTGGAGTATTCTAACTGAAAATGCATTTCAGATTATTGTTCTGTGATGTTGATTAATTTTTTAAAAAGTTTTAAATTTGTGAGTTATCCTTAAAATTTAAAGTTTGTGTGGAGAGATAGTTATCTTGTATTAGACCAACAAATATAGCTGAGAAAAGTGAGGCATGCTTTCAGGAATGCAAGGCCTCTCTGAATCTGAAGAACCCATATATTTATACTGAAGATATTGTTATCCTAGTTCACATTTTGATAAGTATAGCAAACAGTTCAAGTGCAGGAACTCTTACTTATTAATGAGAACAAGCAAATTAAAAATGCTTGCCCAAAGAGCTCACAATTGTCTCAGATTTTCTTAAGATTAAATTGACACCATCTAGCAAGATGGGCACCAGCAAGAGCTTTCTAGCTTATTGCACTATCCTCCTGCTGCATCCAGAAGAATTGCTTCTGCTTCTTTGAGCTCTCATTTTGAGCTATTCCTTTTCATTTTCTATCCTGTGCAACTGTACTCTCCATTCCCTATCATTTATGCTGATCTGCTCTGTAATCTGCCTTCTCGCTCAGAAGCACTCCCTTGAAGTCTGTCCTTTGATCCATATAAAGTATAAGATCTCACCAAATAGCTGCATGACTCTATTCTACCTTTTCTATTCTAAATCTTTGAGTGTGTTTTCTCTCACCAAGACTTATTTTTTTTCTCTTTGATCTCTTCTGGGTTTATTTTTATTCTCTGTGCTCTAAACAAACTGCCCTAAAGGCATTGTTTCCTTCCTGGTCTGCAAGATCCATTTCCTGGCTTTACCGTTCTTTTTTGCTTTTTTTACAGGTATTGCCATACATTTTCTTCTGTGCCACAGGTTTAGTGTATTTGAAATTGTCTGTTATGGTATTTTTGAAAATAACATGGTCCAAACAAATGTGGGCCATTTATACCATAGGTGGCCAGCAAAATAGTGTAACTTTTGTAAGGTAAAGCCTTTTGTAATTACCAATAATATGCAATTTGTATTTTTTTATAAAAAGTATTACCATAAATTTCATTAATTATTTATGGTTAGAAAATAACAGAAAAAGGGCAATCTCCTTTCTGCTAAGAAAAACACAAAAAATGAGCGAAGCACAGTGTAACAGCTCTTAATTGCCACAGAATTCTTAGATTCCAGAAGAATTGTGATTTTCTTACCTTGAGCTTGAAGAGATCACATCAGGGAGGAATGCTGAATGAATGTTAGCCTTGTGAAATGGAGAAGGGGGATGAGAATTAAATGAGTAGATTTCTTTGCTGCTTGATGCATCCTGGTGTTTGCTTGTACAACTTCATTATAGTCTTCTTACAAGGAGCTGCTTTCATGTTAAGTGCAGAGACAATGTAGTATTGAGTATGCCTGCAAGACCCAACACTTGACAGAATAATGGAGATGGAGATTGTCAGGGGAGAACGCAGCACTGCGACACTCTCCTACCGAATTCCCTTTTGAACAGTCCTTTCCTGTAGCCAAGTGCCTCATTGCAGAGACCCAAAAGTAGGCCTGGGCAAGGTGTCAACTATGTTTTATGGGATTATTGCATTTGATTCAGAACCTGCAAATGTGGTGAACGGAATTTTTGTTGGGAAATTATTGGATTTCAAGTTCTCCTTTCTGTGAATGATCACCAACAGCAGGTTTTATTTGTTTAGGGCTAAACTCGGTGCTTGAGCTGTGTGTCTTGCGTTTGACCATCAGGGAACTGCTTGGGAGAAGGGAGGAGGGCTTAAAGTTATATTTTTACCAGTGCACTGAATGAGATGATGTTTTTTGTGTAAGTGAATTAGTGCATACGATATATCCTTGTTTCCTATTAATCGCCATCTGCTCTCCACGTAGAACACATGTATGTTTACTCACACAAAGCATTTTGAATTCATTATCACAACACTGAGTTACTATTGCAAACCGAGCATCTGGCCAGAGGCATGTAATTTAGCAGTTGGATTGACAAAGACATGATCAGATTCAAAGCAAGATAGAATTGCATGTGTTGAAACACACTGTGTGTGAATAGGAAACAGTAGGTGTTAGGGCTGTTGTAAGCAGACCGGAAGCTTTTACCACCAGAGATCAGTCTTCCTCTCCATCAGCTGGGAAGGAACAAAGTAAAATTCAGCCAAAAGAATAAAAGAAAATCTTCCAGATTTCCAGAGGAACCATCCTACATGGATAATTTATTATTTTGACTTCATATTTCTGCCGTAACCAGGGCCTCAGTAGCTCATACTGATCTTCAGAACTGCAACGGTTAAATGAACATACCCAAATAATGCTTTTTAAAATTTATATGTTAAATATATACTTAATAGTAACAAGAAGAAATAATACTACATTCTCATTTTGGTGTCAGAATTTTTCAATGCTTTTGCTAGAAGCTAAATTCATGAGCAACCTGTAGAATGGTATAAGTCCTCTGAAAACTTTGCAGATCAGTGCAGTAAATTAACAAACACTTGTAAATGTGGGTCTATAGACAAGTTTTGTACGTGACATAGGACTAAATATACTAAAAAATTGTATATCATTATTCTACTTAGGATACTAAATAAAGTAGAATTTGCACTTAACAGTATGTTGGTATCTCTTAATATATTTTAGAAAAACAGACCATATAAAACAATGCATTATATAGGTTTATTAATGCATACTTGTTATGTAAACTCACTGTTCTTGTCCCTCAAATGTAGGCCTCTATTTATTTATATAATATTTGTATATTTAATTACATAATATGCTTTATACTTTCAGGAGATTGAGCCCCTGAAAATTTGTATTTTAGGAGTTTACAAATTTCTTGTCAAAGCAATACAGTTTGAGGCAAATCATAGCAGCAGACTGTTATTCAGGGTGTGTTGTGGGTTTTTCCTTATACCAGTAAACCAGGGTTTGATATATTAATGTATCACAGGGATTATGAGATTTAAGCAAAATAGTCTACTGAACTATTCTGACAGGTAGGTTTTGCTTAATATTTCTTAAAGACATAAAGCACCTTTCCTCTTGGAGATCATGCATTATAACCGGCGTGTTTTGATGAGTGTGATACCAAATAAGGTTGTATTTTTTTAAGTTGCCAAGATACTGAATAATCAGCATAGTTTATTCCATCAAAAGCAATTAGCTGTCATCTAAAGAGATGCAGTACTTTGTCATTAGCATCGATGTGATAACACATGCACGCTCTGGGAGTGTTTAAATCAGAGAATAGAAGCAGTCTCTTGTTTTCATTAACAGTAATTAATGCTTGCTTTTTTTCATTGTTGTATAACTTAGTCATTGAGCTGTTAGTAAAAGATGCTGTTAAAAACCTCCATATTTTTAAATATTTTGGGACAAGTGCAGTCATTGGAACTACATGCTAGAGATTATACTGGAACTACAACAAAACATAACTCCAGTGTTCTTACTGCTGGCAGTGTGCAGTGCTGTGACTCAAACAGGAGCATGAGACAACTGAGCAGTGCAGGTGCTGTGAGGGCATCAAATGCACCAGAAAGGCTGAACTGACCTGAGGATGCAGGGAAGTCTCATTCTGCCTCTAGTGCTGGTTTAGCACTAGACAAATACAGCCATCAGTCTGGCTTGCTGCAGAAATAAAGCTTTAGAAAGAACTGCATAGCTGAGCAACTCACTTTCAAATTGAAGTTGGAATTCATGTCCTCCTTATCTAGGAGACATTTGCTATCATTTTAACAGCTTCTTGCTTGAATTTAGTAGATTATGGCCAGTCCTTTTAAGTCTCATGAAAGGAGGGGAAGAGCTATGACCAAATGCTTTTCTGTGTCAAAGGTCAGAAACAATTTCCATTCATCCTGTGAAGATACTGACATGTGCTAAAATGTAAGCTCTGTGAATATCCTGGTAATTTCCATGGAACTACCAGCATGGTTTCTAGCTGAGAGTTTATGTATGCCCTCAGCATTGAGCTTGATATGCAATTAGGATAGTGGTTCTAGCTAACAACCCAACCACCCTGTGATACAGATGTGTTGGGAACAGCACTAGAGACAGACAATGGGCAGCTGAATACTTCTGACTGAACTGAATAGTGCAATAAGCGGTTTTGACATAGTGTCCCTTTCTCACTTGCTCTCAGTTATGTTTGTATCTGACTCCTGCTCACTCTGGTTGGTTATTGTGCCTTATTTGTATACTGTGTATTCTGGAACTGCACGCTGGCAAGTCTGAATGTTTATCTAGGATCATAGGACACCTCAGGTTTGAAAGGACCTCAAGAGGGCTCTGGTCCAACCTTCTGCTCACAGCAGGGTCAGCTTTGAGGTCCAACCGGGTTGCTCAGGGTAATATCCAGCCATGTCTTGGAAGCCTCCCAGAAAGGTGAATGCACAACCTTTCTGGGCAACCTGATCCACTGCTGGGCTGTCCTCCTGGGGATAAATGTTTTCCTTTTGGCCAGGCTGAAACTCTCTCGTTCCAGCTTACTCCTGTTGTCTCTTGCCCTCCAATCATATGCCACTGTGCTCCATCTTCTTGATGACCTTGTATTGGAGAGGCTGCTGTTAGGTGCCCCTGAAGCCACCTCTTCTCCAGGCAGAAGAAGCCCACATCCCTCAGCATATCCTCACAGGGCATGTGCTTCGTGACTTGATGGCCCTTTGCTGAATGTGCTTCAGCTGATCATGCCTTTCCTGTATTTGGAGGCCCGAAACTGGACACATTTTCTTGATGCGGTCTAATGTGAGCCAAGCCCAGGGGGATAATCACTTCCCTTAGTCTGCTGGCTCTGCCATGGTTCATCTGGACCAGGATACTCTTGGCTGCCTTTGTTGCCAGGGCACACTGCAGGCTCATGCCCAGCTTCTGGTCTGCCAAAACTCCCAGGTTCTTGTCAGCAGAGCTTCTCTGCAGCCAGACAGTCCCACGCTGTTCTTCCTTCCCAGCTACCAGACTTTTCATTTGTCTTTTTTAAAAATTTCATAAAGTTCCTTACTGTTCATTGTCCAGTCACTGAATACCCCCTGCATAGACTTGATACCTTCAGGAAGGAAGAACTCTCTTTGATCTTCCTGATCACCACCTAGGGTCGGCAATATTTTTCCCTTAGATAATATAAGTAATAAGCATAATAGTCTCTTCATTACAGATGATGACATTCATTGCTTCTGTTTTGAAATTTAGGCTAGTCCATCCAAGTGAAGCTCTTACAGACATCATGTTGGAAGAAAGCTTTAGTTTTTCTACTTGCTGCCTGGTGGTATCTCAAGAATAGAGTAGGTCCTTTGTTCCCACAGATACATTTCAAGTTAGGTAGGAAATGTCACTGGAATGTATCATACCCATAATAAAGCAATTTCACTAGGAATAATGATTCTGAGGAGGAGCTGAATAGCCTTCATCTGCCACCTGAGCTGCCTTCTGCTGTATGATGATTTTGCTGCATCCAGAAGCTGTCAGGTTATATGTGGGTTGTTACCATTTGCCAAATGGATATGAAGGTCCAGAAGCTTACACCCAAAGTGTATCTATCTGTCAAGGGACACGAGTCAAAGAACAGTATGTTGTGTTCATAAGTAAAACCTACCTGTTTGCTGCACACATTACCTTCAGATTGATATTCCAATGAATTCTGAGTATTTCAAGTGCCTACAATAATAGCCTTTATTTGGCATGCATCCAAAAACTTCACATTCATTAACTCAGTGCAGCTATGCTAATCAGCCCTTGAAAAGGTAGCCTTCTGTTCCTCTCACCCTCATTTGCCCATCCAGTGCAGAGGCTTATTTTTTTATTGATGCGAACTTTCCTTGCTTATTTAAAACCACTGCTAGTGGAAGGAACCTGAATTTTAGCATTGAACCTGGCAATAGCAACCTTCTTTTCTCCTTAATAAAACTGGAATGTTAAGATAACCAAATGGTGTGGTCACAGTGGCTGGCTTGTGTCAGGAAGAAAATTCTGATGCAATTTTGGTGGTTGAAGCGAAGCTGATGTAGAGCTATTTGCTTCCTACATCAACAACATCTATAGGTGTGGCGAACAGGTGTAACTTACTCAAAACATTAAACTGGTAAAACCAGGCTCAAGTTCAACAAATACATAACTGTTTTCCCAAGAATTCTGCACACACCTCTTCATGTATCATTTCAGTTTGTGAAATTGCATTAATTCACTCATACTGCAAAATTTAATCAAAGATCACAAGCTTTTCAGTCATTATTCTGGCTGAGTAATATTTACTCTAGACTGAATAATACAATTATTACAGACTTTAAATTACTACTGTAAAGCAGAGTATTTGACTATTGGAGTAAGTATGTCATCATGAATATCAGTTATATATCTGTGCTCTAATTGTTCCACTGAATATATTTTTAGGTAATTTTAAAAAGTATTATTTTTTTATTTATTTGGGTAAATATCTACTTTTTCTCAAAACCAGACATGTCTTTTTAATAAAAATACATGAGCCAGTAATGTACACCTGTTTTGAAAACTGTGTTTTTAAGATCATATTTCCACTTGAAAAGTGCCAATTTCATGCAAAGTAATGAGCTGTTCTGTATGCTATAATTTATTACATTAATTGGGGATGGGGCTGTAGTATGAACTTTCTTGACAGAAAGCTAAGTTGAAGTGGAAAAGATGTTTTACTGGATTCAGTATTATTATCTCCTTGGAAAGTAATGAACATAAGAGTATAAGGATAGCAAATGAGAAACTATTTGGCTTGAAATTAATTTTTTGTTGAGGCCAAATGACACTTGAGTGTTTTTTTCATGTAATAGCACTGGAATAGGGAATAGAACTAGAGAGTCGTTTGGAATGCAAAGGGGTTCTTCTCTATAAAAAGAGACATTCATTTGCAAAACCAAAGAAAACTCAGTAGCTTTTAAATCTGAATGCTAAGTTGTAGAAATAAAATATTATTCAGAGTCTAGCTGGACACCTGTTATCAGGTGAAATGTTCTGTGGGACTGCCTTTTGCCATCACTGGCAGACATTTATTGGCTAGAATTTGTCTAGGAGAACAGAAGTTGTATTCTGATTATAGACAAGATGCTTTCAAAATCAAAGAGTTGTCAGGAAGTTTATCTCCTGTTTTGAAATATTAAATGCCATTGATCCATTCCTGAAATAATGGACAAAGCAGCAGCTGGATGATCAGTTATATTGAGGGTTATTTTTTAATTATACACTGTCTAATAGAAAATGTATATGAGAGAGAGCAGAGGTGAGAGACCCACTTGTCAAAAGATTGATTTCTACCATAGTAGTTAAAAATCTGAAAACGTGGCATGAGAATGTGTCAAGTATGTCTGGGTTTGGGTTTAAGAACTTGATATTTGGAAAAGTAAGACTCCTGTTTTAAATAGCCTTTCAGTGACAGAAAAAAGGGGGAGGGAAAAGGGAAAGAAATAAGGAAAAAAAGCCATACATATCTAGAGCTTTCCTCTTCCAGTCTTTATAATTGAAAAAAACATCTGGATAACCATAGCAAATCAACAGACAAATAAAAAAACAATTGTGCTCGATTTGAAAGGAGTGTGGGGTTTTTTAAACGTAATAAATTAATTTTCATGTCTTACAAAACACTAAGCATATTACTAGAACTCCCTAGGGAAAATGTTACAGAAAGTTTTAAATATATTTACGCCTTAAAGCCATGTTTTTACACATTTCAGTGGCATAATCTAGACACATGAAAATTTGAAACATGTTTTTAATCTGTATTAGATTATATTGTTATATGGTAAAGGAGCACCACAGCCTGTCATTCTAGGATTGACATTGCTGCCTGTGGAAAAAATGGGTTTTATTCACTCTGTCCACGGTTAATTGCATGAAATCTCATAGAAAACTAGCTGTCATTAAGGAAGACCCATGTTTGTCCTAACATGATATCTATGCTAAAACTTTCCTTAAAGGTTTGTTAAACAAAAACTTACGATTCTTGTTCTCACCAGCAAGCCAGCTCCTGAGCAAGACTTTTTTATTTACTTTTGCGGATTTTGCTCCCCGTGGTTCTGAGTCACTGTTCTATTTAAGTTCAACTCAAATTATCTCAGTGAAGAAGGCAGTCATAGAATCTTTTTTAAACTACAAATTAAAAATACTTGTTTATGTTTCTAGAAAGAATTACAACGTAAGCATGAGAAAATATGTTTGTAAACATGCAGAGGTAGACACTAACACTTCATTTACCCACCTAATTTAGAAGAATGCTGGAATTAAACCTTCGGTTTAGCAGCCCATCTCCATTGAACAGGTTCTGCTCCTGTTGAATTAAGTATCAAAATATACACTGACTTTATTGTATAGGATCGCGTGCTTGTTTATTGTTGACAAGAGTGGTTGATTTAAATTTATTGATCACAGTATACTTTGATACACATTTATCAGATTGCCTCTTCTGAGTGTATGTAGGACAGTATATTATTATATGGCACATTTGCATACTACTTTTCTATGGGTTTTATCTGTTTTCATTGAACAGGGTGGACCTGCTTAAAAGGATTAATCGGGGTTGTGTACTAGAAGACATAGTCTAAGCCCCATTTGTTGCAGATATTGTAAGTTTTATAGTGGATCAAAGAGAAAAGAAAATGAAGATGATCTCAGAAATTGATTATTTTATTATTGTTATTTTATTTTGTCCATTAAATACAGCATCTCCATTCTGGTCAATTAGACTACACAGCGGAAGGGATCACTAATGCTCTGTACTTTAGTTTTGTTCACCAAACTTCCTATCTGGTTTTCAGAAGTTCCATTCAAATGATGTTACTTACCTTTTAGTGCTAAGATGATTTCCTCTCTTTCAATCCTTCTGTAAATTAGGGATAATAATTCAGTACTGTCTTGTAGGGGTACATTGCAGATTAATCCATTACTTTTCTGCGAAGTGCTGAAATAATACCAGGATGAGAGACATGGAAAAGTTCATCCAGCATTAATCATTCTGTCTTTAAACTAATGGTTGAATAGCTTGCAATAAATATTCTGATGCGTTAACATGTCTTAGAAAGAACAATACAGATTAAATAATACCTGCTGGATGTTTAATTGACCAGCATTCACTCTCAGCAAAAGCTGAGGCTGGAGTTCTTTGGGAAGAACAGTTGTGATCATGTAATGAAGGATAATTACAACTCACACACAAGGGAATGGATTATGTTTGCAGAGATACCAAGTGCCAGAACTAAGATTATTTTTGCACCTGTAGCATCTGGTCCTATGAGAAAGCAAATTAGACTAAATAGACCCTTGATCCTGTACAGTGACTTTCTTATATTCTTATGAAATATTTTTAATTGGCAGATGTGGAATTCTTCTTCCCACGTGAAAAGAGATAATTTTTACGTGGAGCATCTGCCAGTCATTTAAGCATTCAGGCCCTCAGAATGCACAGGAAAATAAAATCTCAGGAAATTTGACTTCTAAGATTGTAATGATATATCTTAAGACATCCTCTCAAGGTGAGGGTCATCCAGAAATTGATCTCTGGCTCAGACAGCAACAAAAAGTACCAAGTCTTTTAATGCTTAGGAAGGTGTAAATCAGGCTCACGATCAGACTTTCTGTTATTTTAGGGTCAAGGTCATTTACAAGTTGTCTCGCATCAGTTTTACAGTGTTGCACATGATATGGTGGTATACTTCAAAGTCGATTCCATTGCCCTCAGGCCAAAATACTGTTGGATTGAGACTTCTTCCATGCCAGCAAGAACTCATAGGACTTAGCCACCTTTCCTCTTGGGTTTATTTTTTCATACCAGGGGAATATACAGACCCTTTTTATCCCAGCTCTGCAGGATGATTAGCTGCACTGTAAACAAAGGATTTGCAACTAGACATTATTTTCTATTTTAACGTGACCATGTCCTTAGAGTATACAATTTAAGTTTTAATTAGTTAGTAACAGTAGCCATTGCGGTTAGATAATTCCATGAAGAAAAGGGAAAACAAATTACTTGCAACTAATCTATGTTCCATTTCAGCACCCTGAAAATGAAGGGTTGCCAGGAGAGTAGAAGGGAGGACGAGGGAGAAACACTCGCTGAATACACACCATTTTGTCCCCCAAATGTCAGTAGTAGCTTATTCAAATTTATTGTCTAGATTTCCAGGGTATTAAAAGTTTTTGCATCTCCAGACAGTACCGTGGTTGTTGGTGAAAGATTTGCCAGAAGAGGCTCAGGTATATATGGCTAGAAAGAGACAATTATAATAGAAGGAAATGGAGGATACAAGCTGCAATTATGTAGTAGAAAAACACTCGTTTTGGAAGCTTGTTGAAATCTCTCCTCCTTTCTTTTCATAGCATTGATGTGACACTGCTGTCTTACAAAACATGGTTTTATTTTCAGTACCTTTTGAGAGAGTGAGAAATGAACTGTGTGATTCTCACTATAAAAAGTTAGATTTTTTTAAAAAATTCCTTTCCATGAATCTACTATTAGAAATAACTTCCTGGGGCCAACTGGTATTGTATGTACTGACAAAGGAGATTTAGTCAATACTTTCGTAAAACTTTGTGATGGAACCTTCCTTTGTAAAGAAAGGCAGATACAAAATGAAGTAGACACCTGTAAGGTTGCCAGAGGAAAAAGGAATTGGCATAAACAGTTTAATTTTGGTAAAGGAGAAAGTCCACAAGGCATCACTGGTGCTGGGATCTGTTAGAGAAATAGTTTTTCAGGTTTCCTATCAAAATGTTTTATTTTATTTATATTGATGTACAATCAGTCTACAAAAACTTTCTAAAGCAGTCACTGCATTCCTACGTAGCGTGCAAGTCTAGAACTAAGTACAAAAGCAGTGGGCCATGAAAGTCAACAGAGCTCAAGACATGCTTGAAGTGAGAGATGCACTGGTCAAAATGTGATGCAGAATCTGCCAAAGTAGTAGAATACTTTATTCCCAGTTTGGTACTCTGAGCCCTTTCATTGTTAACTCTCTTTAAAAAACAAAAACAAACCCAAAAAACAACCCGTAAGTTTTATTTGGTTTTGATATTTATTTATTTTTTAAGGGAAAAATAAAACTTTCTGTAGCAGACTGCAGGTCCCAAGGTTGGAAAATACCTTGGGATATGGTGAGTTTTACAAGCAATGAGTAATGTAAACTAGAAAGAAGGTGCTTTATAGTAGAAACTAAAATGTTCACTGTTGTATCTGGTGTGGAACTGGACTTTGCCCCAGTCGAACACAAAAAACTGTCCTTCATCTCAAGTAAACTGACATTATTCCTCTGAAGCCGAGTGGTTTTTTTAAGATATTTATCTTCTTTAATTTTTGTGCTAATAGACTTTGATGTTATTGAGCCTGTATAAGTGCCTGCTGCATAACTCTGGTTTTACAGTGCCACCATTTCTTTGTTTTCAATGGAGCTACATGATTTAAAACTAATAGGCATCCGAGTTATCTCCTGTATTTTTCCCTTCCTGAAGATACAGTAGGCAGGTCTTTTAGTCACTTCATTTGGTCATGTATTAATATATAAAATCCTTTGAATAAAAGACTTTCTGGAGGACTGGAATAATGATTTATATTTCTAGTCTGCTCTGTCAAACAGCAAAAGTTAGAAAAAGTTTCTTCAGTCTCAATCATCTTTGTTAGCTCCTGGAGCTGGAGGAATTAGAACTCTTCCAACTCAGTAAAGGTTCACCTAGTGGCCTTCTCTGATATGGTCTTGAGATGAGTTGAATCTTCAGATTTTCAAACCCCGTGCTTTCAAAACTAAGGATACACCACAAGCCGGAACTTAACTTCCAGAGTTAAAATGTTGTTATTAGAACTGTGTGAAAAAGATTTTACACATGGACGGTAATGTTTAAAATACAAATTACAGTGGAGAAACTGATAATACCATGATTTCTTTCACTGCAACTTGGTGGTGTACTTTGTAATTACTTCTTAAATTTTAATATCAATGATATTTGAATGTTTTAGATTATTATTAATAATTGGCCTTAAGTGCCTCCAATGAACTACTAAATTTTTAATCTGAATTTATGAAGTATTTAATAATACTGTGCTGAAAAGTAGTAGTGAAAAGAAAAAGAGTATATGCTTCTGATCTTCTAATAAAACTTTTTCTGCAGAGAAAAACGATTTTTTTGTAAGATTCAGTTCCTAATTAAATGATAAAATAGAGAAGAGGCATTTTATGGGCACTGCATTTACATAGTTGTCTCACGTTACTGTTTTTACTTAAATTAACCTTCTGGCACCACCCACTTACCGGGTCCAGTGGTATTTTTGAAGGGAGATTTTCTCTGCACTGTTGTGCTGGTTTAGCAAACGGCTTGAGCAAGCCAGCAACCAGACAGAGTTTGTCTCTATCACTCCCCACCCCCACCCCCGAAAATAGAAGGGGAGTAAGGAAGAACAGGCTCAGGTTGAAAATTGAAAACTATAACAAATTTAATGGCACAGGGAGAAAGAGTAACAGGTGGGGAGAAAGGGAAAATGCATCTATACAAATATATACAACCTGAGCTCAGATGACCGGCGATACAGGCTGCTGAAAGGTCCTTCACTGCAAAGCCCATGGGGGTAAAAATAGTCCAAACCCCAGCACTCGGTGCAGTCAGAGGCTGCAGACCACGTGGCGAGCTGTCGCGAAAACTGGGCCTTCTCTGTGCTGACTCCACGTGGCGAGCTGCAGGCAAGGGAGCGAGGCAGGGAGCAGAAGAGAGGAGACCCAGAGAGGAGACCAAGAGCCGGAGAGGAGAAAGACTGAAACACACACACACGTCCTCCTGGCTTTATAGAGTCTGGCAGGAAAATGGGTGGAATACTGAACCTGACACCTGATACCTGACACCCAGACCCCTTTTCACAACAGGGGCCTAAACTCCACCCCTCATTCACTGGGTCCTGGCAGCAAAAGCCAGTAAGATTTTTGCCTGCCCCTTTCAAACCATAACAACTGTCTTAATTAATATCCAAGAAAGACGAATGTGCATTTTTTTTGTTTATTGTTTTGGTTGTATTTTAGATGTTTCAATAAAATATCTAGCTGCACCAAATAGGAAACATTGGACACAGGAAAACAGGTGAAATTTAAGCCATCCGATAATGCAAACAATGAGTACGTTTGTCCTGAACATGTAGTGGTTTTTGCTGATAGGTTTTGAAGTATTCCTTTCTAATGGCTTAGTGTTCAAATATTTTGTGACCTGTAAGCATTAACTCTGGACTGCACTGATGTTCTATGCCTCAGTTCTCCATCATTAAAATAAGGGCAATAACTCTTTCCTCTTGCCCTTTTGTTATCTTTTTGATAATACAGCTTAAATTTGAGGGTCTGGGACTCTCTCCACTGTTACTTCAGGTTTTCTGTTCAATGTTAAGGCAGTGACCCTCTTCAATGCATTTTTAATAAAACCCCGTGGACATTTCTTTCATTACTATTCTCATTCTGAAAATCTCTTTCCTATACTTACTACTTGGGGTTTTTATTTGAGTTAAAGCTTACATTAGCTGGCAAGACTTAGTAATGTCTTGTGTAAATCAACCTGCTATTACTCAGCTAGGTTTATTTTCTCCTGAATTATTCTAACCCTTTCTCCTCCCCCAAAATAGAATATGTAGTGTGTTTGTGCACTGGCAAATGTATGACACTTTCTCAGGGGAATATTTAATGGTGTTAATTTTCAGAACCATAGAAACGGAAGTTTCTTAGAGTTCCCATCATAAAGAACAGACAAAGATGGCTTTGTCATCAGCATGCATGCAGTCCTTAGACTGTCAGTTATGAAAGTTCAGACATAGACAGCAATTTCTGACCTAACTTACTACTTGTTCCTGATTTCTAGCAGGCAAATAATCAGTAAAATATTTAAAGGTACACTGAGAGCACGTGCATAAAAAATAAAATGAATGCCAGTAGTGAGAAGTGAAAATGATGTGTTTATGCTCTTTCACAGTAAAATATGTTTTAATTTTTTCAGCTGCATTGCTGCAGTGATTTGCAAGCCAGATCACGTTTACCAGGGGCATTATTACAAAACTGGAATTAAAGCTCAGCCTGCTCAATCTATCTGTATCATAAAGCAGTCACAAAAATGCTGATGACAGTTGAACTATTGATAGTTTATCAAGTTTTATGGACTAATGGAATGTAGATCACCAGTACTTGTGTTAATAATGATTTTATAGTACTGTTTTTAAAAAAAGACATTGATTAAAGAATATCCTTTAAAGAATGTCTGATAGTTCTCTAGAAAATATTTTATTTTTTTTTAATCTTTTAATTGTACTGTAGTAAAGAACTCTGAAATCTAGATGACGTGCTAAGGAATAGCTTTGTTATATTTTGAAGAGTATCCAGTGGTGGCAGTTTTCTAACTTTTTTTTTTTCCTTTGACACGTTTAAAACTATGCTTGCAAGCAAACCAGAGACATTGAATGGTTTTCATGATTAGCTGGCGTGACGCTGTCATCCTGGTGAAACAGACCCTAAACCCCAGGGCAGATTGCTGTGCTTTCCACACTACGTGGTGCTCAAAGGTGCTCTCTAGCTTTAGGGAAGCCAGTATGTTGACAAAGAACCACGTGTGGAAGCCAAATAATGGTCTGTAAGGCACAGGTAGCTTAAAAGTTGTCATATTTTTCAGAAGTGACTCAACTGGGAGATCTGCATTATAAATGTATCCTAAACAGGTATGGCCATTTGGTGGTGTGGAAACAAAAGTTCTGTCATAGCTGTCCTGATAATGGTGATGCTACTACTTCAGGGACCAGTTCTGAGTTGTGAGACCTGTTCTGGTCATGCCTAACAGATCATTTAATAGTAGTAAGAGGACTGCTAAGTTTTTGGACCCTGACAGAACTGAGGATAGAAATGATCAGCAATATCATGTCATGTTAAAAATTGCAGTATCTAGAATTTTCAGAAACCATCAGAATAGACCAAACATGAGACACGTGTTGTGGTTGACATTGGAAGGGCCGAATCATTGAAATCCTTTCTTCCATCTGTCACCTTGTATCTGACAACTCTGAATAGAACATTGTTTAAAAACTTATAAACATGGAGTTAATAATAGTAGTTCATAAGAATCAATTCTTGTCATTTTACTGACACAAGGGAATTTGTTAGTACTTTTAGCACTAACACAGCTGTAGTTTCTGATACAGTTAGTACTGGGTTTTGGTATGATTTTTGTTTATTATTTATTTTTTTTAGTCTGGGGAGGGAATGGTGTGTCATTTTGGCAAACAAACTTTCAGTAACACATAATTAAAACAACCTTAACTACAAACATTTTGTACCATATGTCATTTGTTTTCTTTCTTCACTGAAAAACAGTTTTTCCCTATCAAATTTTACTTTGTTTTAATTTTTCTGTGTCAGCCTTAATTTTATTGCAAAGTTTTTTGTAGCATGTCATTTTTTCTATTAATAATCCTTTATCAGTGGATGCAGCTTGCAAGCATGTTAACCATTCACTTGAAGAAAATACCTTCCTTTGGTACTTCAGAGGAAATAATAATACTAGTCACAATATTAGTACTGTCTAGGCAAGCACACAGTTTTTATAATTTGTAAAGTCATCATCAGTTTGTATAGTCCTGTACAGTGTTGGCATGGGCTGATTTTACTAGTGTAGGGGAACATGCATGCACCTTGGCATTGAGAGAATGTATTTTTATGCAGCAGAAGGCTTCTAAAATTAATCTGAGTTTAAGGATAAGAATATAGTTCATCAAATCATAGCATACTTGTTATGGGTAAAGCTGTTGTGACTCGGGGAATTTTACTTAATTTATTGGTAATTAACACAAACTTAATTACTGTTTCATGTATTATATTGAGAAAACCCCAAAATTTAACCCTTAGAGAAATACCTTTCCTCCCCCTTCCCCAGGGGAGGAACCCTTGTTTCTGCCATGTATTTTTCACCATCCCTCCATGTTGGAGGGGCTGCTTTTATGTGCTATTAGGCCAAAGCCACCTTTTCTCTAGGCAGAACAAACCCACTTCCCTCTGTCTCCTTACAGGGCAAGTGATCTGGCCCCTGACCATCTTGTTAGCCCTCTGCTGAACTTGTGTTCAGATGCTTACAGTTATGGACTATAGTGAAGTGCACTGCTGAAGCACATACCAGACCTGTTCCGTTCTACTTTGCTGTTTATTTAAGAATATAAAATTGTTTTCTTTACCATATTAGCAAATACCTCAGGTTTCTCATTATTAAACATAATGGCATTTTCTCTCAGGTGTGACCTGATGTTCAGTGCTTCTCATAGTTAATCTTTTGAGGACAGCCAGAGAGCGTTGCTAGGTCAGAAAGAGCTTTGCATTCCATTCACTGTTCTAATTTCTGGTGCTGTAATAGGATACAGCACCAGATAGTGTACAGTGGAGTACAATGGAAGCAAAAAGATGGAAAAGAAAGATATTTTTGGTGAAATTAACTTTATCATACTGAAATAGCTGAGTGTTATGAAAACCACCCCGTCTGCTTCCCTCTGATAATAGATACATCTTTTCTCTGTAACTTCACAAGCTGTGGTATAGCTTTTTTTTCCCAGTATTTTAAATCCTTTGAGAAAGATAATAAAAGGGGTCAACTTGTAGCTATAAATTACATAAATAACAGGCCGTTAATTTAAGGCTACATTAAATGGCAGTATCAGTCAAAGTAAGAGATCCTCTCTCCTCATAATATATGCATTTGGGATGTTTACTTCATTCTATATTTGCATTTAGATTCCTGTTCATGATCTCCTGCATAAGTCACAGGTCTGAGAACTGAACCCACATGGCAGAAAATGTCTTAATATTTTTCTTTCTTCTGTGTTGTTCACAGCTAGAGGAAGGAAATGAAAAATCAAGTAGAAAACTCAGGCAGCCACAAGTAACCCAAAGTCCTAATCCTTCAAAGATTGAGGGTTTTTTACTGATTTCAAAGGATGCTTTGTGAGACTGGTGTTCAGCATGAAACAGAAGTCTTACAATTGTTGTAGATATTCCCTAGATTTCCTTGTGCAAATATCTGAAAAATAAGCCTGAATTTACTTATGTGATATTTTGTTATTAGTTTAACTTAGAAATAAGTGAAGAGTCAGTCCTGCAAAAGTCATTAAGTGCCTAAGCCTACCACTCCAAACACCACATTTGCCTGAGCTGAGCAGGAGCAGAAAGAGAGATGACTGAACGTGTGTCAGACATGCAGAAGTTACACGGGAGAGCTTCTGTCCAGTCTCTCACATCTGCATGATTGACCTCAGGCTGATCTGATTTCCAGGAGCAGGAAGGCATTGAATAGGCCAGCATGGGACGGCCACCCCAGGGGCCTGTGTCCCCAGATGTCAGGGCAGCGTGCACTCCAAAAGAACTTTGTATCACTTCCCAGAAATAGAAGAATTGGATGTGAATGGAACAACTGTAAATGTTTCATTGCAGGAGAGTGAAATATAGATCATAACAAGGATTCATATTAAATGGATGGCAACAAAACAAAGCCAGTATTTATGTACCCTATTTCGAAATCAAGACAATTTTATTTCGTATTTTGCTGGGCCACCTAAGCAGCAGACCATGTCTTTCTTCCTGAGCAGTGATGACTTTCTGTAGCATAGCATGCATTATTCTAACAAAGGAACGCATTAGGAACAGCTAGACTTTAAGTATAAGTGTATAAAGTCCTGCAAATATTTAAATTGCTATGTTTTGGTGGTAATAAATTTAGTTTAGTATGAATTTATGCAAAGTACAGACAAGAATGAATTATTTGGATAGATCTTTTGTGCACAAGACTTCATCTGGACTGATAATATCTTCCATAATTCTGTTACATTTTATTGAAGAAAACGGAGACTTCGAAGATTCGGATAAATGAATTATTAAAAACAGTTGAACTTTCTTCTTCCAATTATTTGCCATATTGAGAGAGTAGACTTTTATAATAGAATTGGATGTAATGAAATCCTTAAAATGAGAAATTGAAATGAAAAACATTGATTTTTCTTTTAAGGATGTATTTTCTCTTGACGACTCTTATTTTTTTCACTATCTTTGGTGGCATCACTAAGTACCATATTCAGAAGACACTTGGCATCTCCAAAGCAAAAGGAATTGATTTTTCTACTAGCATGGCAGTACAGTAGCAAAACTGCAACTTTTGGTCACCCTATTTTGTTTCATACTGTTGAAGGAGGGAGACATTTGAATGAATGTGTCTTTGTGTATGTCTGCCTGTTCTAACCACATCCACATATTTTCAAGTTAATAAGGCTGTACAAAGAATAAATGGACCTATGGTAGATTTTATGGATAATTTTTAATATGCACACATTTTAGATATGTTTTATTCTTTAGCAAGGTTTTGCACTGAAGCTCCTTATTTTGTGCCCAGAATACAATACATAATTTGAGACTCTTGTCTGAGTTTCTTACATATGACCTTAGGAAAGCCACTTGACCTTTCTGCGAATTATTATAAAGTAACGCAAGTGATGCAACTATAAAATGTAATTAATTAACTCCTGTAAAACAATCCAAATCAAATGTAAAGGGTAAAGCAGGATAGTAATTGATTTTGACATTGAAGCCAGTTTTTGCTGGATGTTTTTACCCCATATGTCATCACCTTAAAAAGCAAATTTCATTTTTTTCTGCCTGTATATAAGAAATTGTTTTGTTCTCCATAGTTCTCCATTAAAGTTAGTATTCACCCTGCCATTGCTGGGATGTCTTAACAGCTGACTACTATAACTAAGCACTATGAAATGATATTATCACCAAAGTAATTTTACCAGCTCTCCCCATAATTAAATGAACTTTAGTCAATACACAGTGTTGCACACGTATAGAAACAACAGAAGAGAAGAAAGCCACATATAACTTACTTCTGCTTAAGATCAGCAGCATCGAAACACAACCTTTAGATGAAAGTCTTTTGTAAGATGACAGGACTCAAACAATGATTGACAAGGTTAAAGTGATGTGGAAAGCCTGATGATTGGCCTGATGTTAAGTGAAGCCAGTAAAGATAAGAACAGTTATCTTAGATGCTAGGGGCATCTAAGATCTTGTTTACATGCCAGTAGTGTAACATTTGGCATTTTTGTGAATGAAGTAGATACACTGCATGACAATTAGAAAACAAACCAGAAAAATTTAAAGTTGCCTTGAAGAACTCATTGTGCCAATGTTATCAATACTATTGCACCCCATGAATAACACTGCTGATCGTGAGCTTGTCCAACTACTTGGAAGGACTCGTTAAGGAAGCCTTATGTCTTTGGTCCTGAAGAGACCAAACAATGAGTAACACTGGAAATTTACTTCTGGAAGAGGTCTTCTAATTAACGCCTGGCTCCTCCTTCTGGATCTTCATATTTTCATTCATAAATCTTGGAAAAAAATATAGAAAAAATAACAAGGACTTCTGCATTGATCTTAAAGCAACTCTGTTTTACTTTGACTTCCTATCCTGGTGGCAACTGTACAGAACAACATCAACAATTGTATTTTTTTATTCTTATTTATTTATATGATAAATCAGTAGACAGCCTGCCTGGAACCTCCTAGGAGACCAGGAACTGGAGCAGCTGATAGATAGCTTGAACAGGAAGAAATTAGGCAAATAGCAGAGGAGGAGGGGACAACTAACACTGATCTGCTTCTGAAGAGCAAAGGAGAATTTCTGAGAAGTTTGGATAAACTGTATTTGTGATCAAAGTTTTCTGGGATTAATAAACTTTTCAAATCATGAATCATAAAATAAATTAGTCAACAAAACCTTTAAGATAAAACCCCAAGTTCCGAGCCTCTGTAGCCCCTTTGCTGCAGGATAGGTGACACGCTGCTTTAGGAGGACAATGGAAGGAGGAGCCTGGAAGACTTCCATTTTAGGGAGAGGGCTGAGCTGAACATACTGCCCTGTCACCATCATTGCTGTAGGCCCACAGAAGTAACAGCTACAGAATCTAGCAGTCACCAAAATTATGTCTGCAAATGATTCCTCAAGATTCAGTGAGTCATGGAGGGCACGCAGAAAACTTTGGAAGTATTCACATTGTTTCAACATGAGGCACTTAAATGAGCTAACTACTCAAACTAACTAAATCTCCACTTGTGATTTAAAGTCCTGTGGGCAATTCAGAGCGCTTGCAACAGTGGCATGCCTTGAATTGCCCTGGGGCAGCACTCGCATCTCTTTCAACTGATCACAGAGCAGGCCTAGGGAGATTAACCACATAGCCAGCCCCAAACTTGGGAGGGGCTCATCTCCCTATATTCAATGCACACAAGTTACAGGGAAGGGAGCTGCTTGTCACTGCAGCAGAGCTTGGCTCTGCCTGTCCATCTTGCCTAAACGCTGCCCTTGGCTGCATCTGATAACCCACTTGCACTGGGGTATGGTTGGGCAAAAAGGGCAGGAGGGGACCACACAATGCTTGCTAGTGCTACGTATGCAGCAATGGTGCCAGCACAAGGGAATTTATCTGCTGGAAATCACTAGCTGGCCCAAAGCCACTTCACACTGAGTGTGAACCAAAAACTGATTACAGCACACTGAAAATCCATTAATATAATCACTGCATCTTAGATACCTGAAAGAATGCCCCTGACATCACAAACCTATTCATTTACTTGAACTCTAAAGAGGAGGAAATCACTCCTGAATATGATTAAAAGTTGCTGCCAAGAAGGAGAAATTATTTCCTGAAAGTTAGGGAAGGAAAAAGCCCCTTGTTTTTCCTAGCAGCTGTAAGATTCCAGAAATGCTGGCTGCACTGAAATTAAGCAAGAATTTGCTGAAAGGACTCAGGAGAGTGCTCTGCTATTCAGTTATGCTCAGAAATAAAGAAATCCTCTTTCACTTAAGCGCTGAAACAAGAATCCAGGAGGTGAGAGTGGCATTCAGACATATATTTATCTAAGGAGGAAGGACGTGAAGGGAATCATCCAGTTTCAGGGTTCTCATCTGTTTGCTTGCTTAAAGAACTGTTTTCTGTATGACTGTCAGATTAGTAAAACATTGTGTCACCTATGCAGCCTATAAACTAAGGAGCTGAAAGGTACTGCATGGAATGTCCAAGTTATCTAGTGCTTGATCTGCAGGGACAACGCTTGCCACTGGGCTTTGTCTCTGTATTGTACTGCTACTTTCCTAACGAGGTGTGACAGTTATTTTCTTCTCTTAGTCACTCCCCAAACTGCAATGAGCTACTGCTTGAACTGTCTCCATTTGCACAGCTATGATACTATTCTGTCTGTAATGCTCTCTTGTCCGTTTTAATCATAGAATCACTCTGATTGGAAAAGACCTCCAAGATCATCGAGCCCAACCATCAACCCAGGACTGCCAAATCCACCACTAAACCATAACCCCAAGGACCACATCCAAATGTTCTTTGAATACCTCCAGGGACAGTGACTCCACCGTTTCCCTGGGCAGCCTGTTCCAATGCCTGACCACCCTTTCCCTAAAAATATTTTTCATAATATGTGAAAAATTTGAGGTAAATATGTGAAAAAATGTGAGGTAAACTTCAGCTACTGCATGAAATAGTTGGAGAAAACCCTTTCTGAGGGCTGTGGAAGAATTGCTTAAGACCACATTGAAGTAGAATTTGTTGGCATCGTTAACTTTGGTGGCTATGGATTTATGAAGCTGCCCTCTGCATTGTTGGGGGATGCTCCTGTGTCACAGAGGTGTGATATCATAGTCCCTGTTCCAGCTGCAGCTGCCAGTACCCAGTGACGAGCACAACACAGCCCTTGCTCCTGACGGACCCTTCTCCCCTTCAAGCACTTCTTTCCCTGCTCCCAGTGTCTCGGGCGCACAACCCAGCCCTTCTCGCCTGATCCCAGCTCCTTGCTTCCTGGCTCTGTCCCCACATCTCAGTGGCATCGCCAAGTCCCAGAGGAAGACAACACTTGTCCTGCCCAAGGTATGGCCCCATTGAAACAGCACCATGCGGATAGTGCGGAATGAAGACCCTGCTCTGGGGAGGTTGGGGAGCTGGGAGCTTGGCTCATCCTCTCCACCCACCCTGCATGGCCATGACCTGGGAAAAGCCCTTCTGGGCTGCTCATGCCCTGCGGAAATCAAGCATCCCTGCCTGAAGAGACACTTCCTCAAGGGAGCCCCAAGTGCCGTGGGCTTGTGCCAGAGGAATGCTGGCCAGGGGCAGCTGGGTCCTGCGCAGAATCTGAGCCATTGCCTCCTCTGCCCCTTTCCAGGCTGGAGCCATGGAAGCCATGCCCTGCCTGAGGAACAGCACGGAGCCCAAAAGCCACCTGCGCCATGTAAGGAGCTTCTGGACTCAAGGCCAGGGTCTGTGCCCAGGGCCCTGTGGCGCAGGAGCAGAGCCACTCACCCTGCCCTCTCTGCCCCAGCAGATCCGCAAGACCTTGCCACTCTCCAAGCTGCTGAAGCAAACCAAGGGCAGGATCCTCCGGCTGCAGGCACTGGCCTGACAGTTCTGGTGCGTGCTGATGGACAAAGAGCCACCCAGCCTCCAGCCAGCTCCTGCTGGGGACATGCCCAGGAGCTCCATTGCTCCACGGCTCTTCCCAGGCTGCGAAATGAAGCAAGGGTGCTGAGATCCCCATCCCACATGTCTGATCAGCTGACCAGACCAGCACCAATGCACTTTTCTGCTTGACTTTTGGCTTAGGTTCTGCTACCTTGTGCTACAGGCTGTGGAGCCACCTGCCAGCAGCGTGAATGTGGGATTGAAGACGGATGTGGATGGTGAGGTGAATGTGGAGATGGAGGAGATGGACATGGATGTAGAGTTGGAGGAGGAGGAGAAGATGGAGGTGGACATGAAGGTGAAAATGAAGACAGACCCATGAGCAGTAGTACAGGCATGTGCTCCCCATCCACTACCCACACTCAGGATGGGTCACCTGCTGCCCGGCCGGGGCTGGGCTGGGTGGTCCCTGCTGCAGGGACACAGTGCCCAGCCCCTTCATCCTGACGGCACCATCGCACTGCCCTCAGCACCCATCCACTTTGGGAAGAAGCCATTTCTTAGGGCCAGGCAACCCAAGTCTAACCCTGAGGCCCAGCTGGGGCTTAGCGCTGGTGGCAGAGTCCTGCTCTCCCCAGTGTGTCCCAGGCCTGTGGCAATTCTAATGCTCAACAGGATGAACCCCAACCTGAAGCAGCTGCC